>JAMKQA010003517.1:0-15005 GCA_024699735.1 Posidonia australis
ATTTAGAAGAAAGCAAAGAGGAGGTAGAAAGCCTACCTCTCGATGTGTTCCCTCTTGCAATATCACAGATAAGAAAACCTTGTTGCTTTGGAAGGCTCTAGGACGCAAGGGGGTGCTCCAGGGAATGAAAATATGTTGCTGGGTTGGTGGAGAAACTCGTGCAGAGGTTGGGTTTTAGAGCAGAAGATGGCTGTGTGCAAGGATTCTGCTCAGAATTCTCAGTTCTCAGAATTTTTTCTCCAACAGGATACTGCGCCTGTTTGGTGCGCCAGACCGGTGCGTCAGTTTGGAGCGCCACCTATGTGCGTCTAGGTGGGCCAGCTCTCGATGTGTTCCATCTTGCAATATCACAGATAAGAAAACCTCGTTGCTTTGGAAGGCTCTAGGACGCAAGGGGGTGCTCCATGGAATGAAAATATGCTGCTGGGTTTGTGGAGAAACTCGTGCAGAGGTTGGGTTTTAGAGCAGAAGATGGCTGTGTGCAAGGATTCTACTCAGAATTCTCAGTTCTCAGAATTTTTTCTCTCTTTTGTGCCTCTGCAAAATGGTGCCTATGGAGGTCCTTTTAAAGGGAGCTCTTAGGGATGAGTTACGGGTATATGGAGGGCCTCGCAGACAATGAGCCTGGAATATTCCACGGCACATTCGCTGCTGGAGGTAACAACCAAAGAAGGTGGAAAGCCAGCAGTCGCAGCCTTGTGCGCTAGGGAGGTGCACTGGATAAGTGCGTCACCTATGTGTGCTAGGGAAGTGCGTTAGGTTGGTGTGCTAGGTCGGTGTGCTAGGTCGGTGTGCTAGGTTGGTGTGCTAGGTCGGTGTGCTAGGTTGGTGTGCTAGCTAGGTGTGCTAGGTTGATGTGCTAGCTAGGTGCTCTCCCCTATTAGTCTAGTTTCCTAACTGGGCTGCGGGCTTGCTGCGGGCTTAGGGATTGGTCCAAAGGTCAACCATATCCAAAGCAACAAATGAGGCCTTATCAATGAACTACCTCAAAATCGGGGTGTCTACAAAAAGTCAAGTAAATTTGAAGCATCTAGAGAGAAAACTCACACAAAGCATTAAAAAATGTAAAATATTCGTGAAAGTCAAAAGAGAAAAATAATCTACATTTAGGTCAATGACGGCATTTTAATGCCTATTAATGTAAGCCCTTGGGTGATAGAAATCCAATACATAACAAAACCTTGAAAATTTAAGAAAATATGTGAGATAATGTAAAATGTGGCAAATTTGACTCGAGAAAGACAGCTGATTAATCTTCGCCTTAAGGCGATGAGTTGATAGGAGGAAACAAGATTGACTTTGGAAGTCAAACTGAGACTGCGAAATCATAGGAAAGCCAAATCAACAAACAAAGAATTGGTTTTGTAACCGTCTGAATTTTAGGCCCCACGTTAATGATTTTCGGCAACAGAATCCATTGGTTGTAACTACTTGTAGAAACCATCACTTGTAACTCCTAGCTCCTCTCGTCGAGATTGTCTACCAGCTTCCTCCATCGTCAGGATTCGCTTGACCCTTCATCAGTTCAGACAGCGAGCTCTGACCAGAAACTGGATCAAATCGAGGATGAATGCTGCAACACTAGATCAAAAGAGCTAGAACGAAGCGAGGAGAGCACTCTCAAGCAATTGGATGGAGGAAGCATCAACTGGAGAACATGCGGTAGGCTATGGAGAGACACCAGCAAGCCTCATGAAGGATTAAGCAATCATGGAAAAAGGAAAAGAAGTGTTGGAAAAGCAAGATTGATAGAGGAAGAACAAAATCAATCACTTAAACCAGTGGAAGGATCGTTAGATCCTTCCACTAGTCTTCCTCATTGGCACAAATGCTGATTGCCCTCATTCGAGGTTGACAGGCTCTATCCAAGGTCTAGAGAGGTAGAGGAGGTAGGGAGGATGCACAAGTAGGGATTTAGTCAAGGAAAACACACTGAGTTAGCTTTTTCTAGCTTGTGCTGCTTGTTCCAGCAAAACTCTAGCGAGCCACATCGTCCAGCCGATGATGTCGGAGAAAAAGGGAAAGAGAATCTCTAAGGTATGCCTATGAGGGTCACGAGGCTCGTAATCCTCGCTCCCAGCCTTGAGCACATTCAAAGGGGAGAAGCTCCTTGTCATTGTCAATTTAGTGACCGTTAGAGAAGAAGAGGTATTACGTGTTAAGATTCGTCACTTGACGACACACATGCACATACAGGGCTTAAACAAAAACGAAGGAGAGTTAGAGGCTTACCTGTGATGCACGGAAGATTGTCAGAGGCTCCTCAAAGCTTGAACAGCGTCGACAGTAGATGGAATCATCGTTGGAAGCGTCGGAGCCGAAGCTGGATCGCTGAGAGTGGACTAGGGCAAAAGCTCTAGAGCTGGGAAGGTGGAAATGAGGACGATACCTCTGATACCTCCTCTCGTGTGGTGCAGAGGTCTTTAAATAGACAATGGGGATGATTCGAGGCCGTGGATGAATAATGTTCTCCAATGGATGGTGGTGATGGGTCTCGATGGCCTCCTTAGGTGAGTTCGACGTTTAACCAGGCGCACGAATGTCCCTGGAAGTCCCAGAACACGCCACGAATCAATCATGACCGTCGGTGACGAAGAAACAGGAAATTAAGCGACGTGAACGACATTTGTATCCCTCTACACTAAAACAGGGCATCTCGCCAACCATTTTTTCCACTTACACCCGTCGAATTCATCAATCGGGAACATTCGCCTAACCCAACAAAAGCGAGTCAAACAGACCTTGAGCCCGTTGACCGACCTTTTTGGGGACTAACCAGCAACCATGGGTTATGATGGATTGTGTTTTTGGGGTATTTTTGGGGAAAGTGAATGGGCCTACCATCTTCATAGCTCATGACCTCTCTCCTGAGTTTGTCTGAACCTACCTGTAAAACCTGAGGTGTCTACAAATGCCCCTCCCTGAGTGAGGTTGAGGGAACTAAGACCAATGTTCAGGGTTGACAAGACACTCTGTCTGCGTGCACGGGAGAGCGAGAAAGTGTTACGACGATCACTATCTTTGGAAGATATACCGAGAGTAGTGGTCTGTCGAAGAAATAGCAAAACAGTTTAGTAGAATGTTGAAATTAAAATGACACTAAGTTATCGAACTTGTGAACCAGATAGTTTGGGTTATCAACCCAAGAAAGAAAAGGGCATGATAGGATATCAGACCTGTCTATTGAAGGTAGACACTTTGAAGGGTGTCAATTAGGTAGCTTAGGGTACCGGCCTGAAAAGGATTGGCCTCGTTCGTCCGGAATGTGACCAAAGAAGGGGCACCATTGATTCTAACCGTTTGGAATAGAAGTCAAAAGGAGCATGGCAAGATATCAAACTTACCGACTGAGAGTAGAGATTTTGATGGATGTCAACGGAATAGTTTGGAATATTAGCCTAGAGATTGGCTTCGTTTGCTCTGAGCGAAGCCAGAAAGAAGTGCCTTTGAGTTTCGTCCTTTTGGAACGAGAACCAAGAAGATAGGGACTTCGTCCGTCTGAAGCGAGTTCACCAAGAAATGTCTCTAAATCCTACCCTCTCGGGATAGGAATTATGAAGACGAGGACTTCGTCTGTTTGGATCGAAGTCAAGGATGTGTCCTGGAATTCCGCCCTCTCAGAATGAGAACTAGGCAAACAAGGATTTCGTCTATCCAGAGCGAAGTTGAGAAAAAGTGTCTTTGAATTCCATCCTTTTGGAACAAGAACTAGGAAGACAAAGACTACGTCCATTCGGAGCAAAGTTAAAAGCAAGTATCTTTGAGTTCCACCCTTTCGGAACAGAAACTAGGAAGATAAGGACTTCGTCCATCCAGAGCGAAGTTGAGAGCTAGTGTCTTTGAGTTGAGCTCTTTTGGAACGAGAACTAGGAAAACAAGGACTTCGTCCATTTGGAGCGAAGCCGAGAGCAAGTGTTTTTAAATTCCGCTCGTTTGGAATGAGAACCAAGAAGACAAGGACTTCTTCCATCCGAAGCAAAGTCGAGAGAAAGTGTCTTTTAGTTCTATCCTTTTAGAATAAGAAACAAGAAGACAAGGACTTCGTTCATTTAGAGCGAAGTCGAGAAAAAATTGTCTTTGAGTTCTATCCTTTTGGAACGAGAACTAGGAAAACAAGGACTTCGTCCATCAGAAGCAAAGTTGAGAGCAAGTGTCTTTTAGTTCTGCCCTTTCGAAAGTGGCTTTGGAAGCTGCAGGTAGTTCTGCCTCTTGGGTCCATGATAGCGTTGTGACGAAGGAACAATGTTGTAGCTCTTTTGCCTCTGTGGTTGCCCCTATTGGGTATACACTTGGTAGTTCAGAGGCTACTGGTATTGATACCAAGGTTGCTGCTGCTGTGTCAGTTGCCGCTGGTTCAGCTACTGATATAGTGTTGCCAGCCTCTGGCACTGGACCAACTATCTTTGGTATGGCATTGGCTAGACTAACTGACCTTGGCACTGGACTAGCTGATTCTGATTCTGCACCATGACTTGAGCCATACCGCCTGTAGTGCCTTCATGTCTGTAGCCTAGGGTCTTCATCTTGTGCTTTTCGTCGTACTCCAAGAATGATAGATCCTCTTTGTTGTGAAGAATCTTTGTGGCTCTATTATACAACTGAGAGTATGTCTGGAAGTTGCCTATCAGTAAGCCCGCTCTTAATGCACCAGTTGTATTCTGAGAAATGACTTCAACTGCATAGATTTTTGGGATGTATCATTCGGATCTAATAGCCATGTCCCTCCACCTACTGGTGAAGGTGATGAAGTCCTCCTCAGGTTTCATCTTTTCAGCATGGAGGTCTGTAATCGTGAGCTTGTGTTGGATGTGGTGGACATACTATTGCAGGAATTTTTCTAGCACCAGCTTGAAGTCACTAAGGTCATGTGCTGTGAGCGTGGTGAACCACCTTAGTGCTACTCCCCCCTAGACTCTTGAAGAAGAGATATACTATTAGCTCATTATCATATTGGTAGGGGAAGGCATCCATGGTGAATGTAGCTAGATGACTTTGTGGATCACCCATCCCATCATACTTCTACATTTTGAAACCCAATGGCAAGGTGAAAGGTGAGAACTTGGAAGAATCGAAGCCAACCGATATTTTTGAAGTGACCCCAGCTTTTGCGAGTGCTTCTGATATCATTCTCTTGATGTCCAAACTTGAAGTAGTTGTCTACCCCTGGCTTTAGTACCCTTGTAATTGATGGGATTGTTGTTACAGAGGGGTACTATATTGTGGAGGGTAGGAGGATTGAGCTTGAGCATAGGATAGGGTACTCCATGGTTGCACAGTCGAAGGTGGGGTTGCCCCTAGGTATGGATTTGAGTGGTAGCTTAGCAGGAATTGCATGGCCTGCTGGAAGGAAGGGTAGACCGAAGGTGTGGGATACTGCATGGGCAAAGGTGAGGTTGCCCCTAGGTAAGGATGTGAAGGGTAGCTTGATAGAGGTGGTGCAACTTGTGGGATCGAGGGGTAGACCAAGGTAGTAGAATATTGAGTGGAAGATTGTGTTATTGGGCTTTGTGTTAGGAAATTTGTCGTTGGACTTAGTAGTACAGTGTGTGTGTTTCCCATAAATAGTGTGGCTATTGGACCTTAGTAGGAGTTTAGGGTGGAGGAACCATGGGCATTTGGAATTTGTGGGCTAAAGAGGTTAGAATGGGTCATAGACTGATGGGTTTGGCTAATTACCCCTTGAGGTAATGAGTGTACAGTGGTTGACAAAGGGGTACTCCATGATTAGGCATAACTCATCTCTTCTCTTTCTAGGTCATATGAGTGGCCTTCGTATGAGATTGGGGTGTTGAAGAAGGACCTACGTTGGCCTATAGAATTGCTTCCTTGTCCCAAAGATGTAAAGGTGGTTGGTGTGTAGAGTCGATTCGTGTGAGAGTGGTATGCCTTTGTCATCTCTAACTGAATTCCTTGACGGTTTGTTACAAATGACTCAAAAAAGAAAAGATACAGACTCTTTATAACACTAAACTGCACCCTACTACAAGTTTTTAGAAATGTAAAAGAATATACACACTCTAACGCAAATGAACACAAAGAAAACGTTTACAACTCTGTTTAACTAATAAACTAAAGACCCAGGACTGTATCAGTAACCCTATAACCTGTAAGAATGCAAGTACAGACCACACATCATCCAGAAAACAAGTCAATCAAAGTGGTATGTCTGACGTCGCTTGTCAATGCGACGTCAGATCGTGTCGTCGATAGGATAGGCGATGGAAGGTAGTCGTTGGTCAGTCATGCGGCTCGTGCCCCTGGTTGATCCAATGACCCTGATCTGTCTTGGACAGACTAGACGCCAAGCAAACCTAGTTAATCAATTAAGTTTTAGGAAGAATCACAGATTTTAATGGATTCAAAAAGTTAATTAGCAACTTGATTAACCTACGTTCTCTCAACCTGTTAGGTTCCTATGGCAAGGGTGAGACTATCTTCACGGACTCTAAGGGTTTGTTTATGCACAAAATTTGATAGGAATTGCTAAGAATTGGAATTCTAGAGTCAACAAGAATTACCTGGAATTGGAAAGTAAAGGAAATTGATTTCCTGTTGATCAAGTTTCTTGCTATTTGTGCTTGTTCAGGAAAGCAAATGAAATGAGAAGGAACTCTCCCACAGTCGCTGGCCACACCCACAGCCACAGCCCCACCGGCCTCACCCCCAACCCCACAGCCACAGCCACACTGCACTCCTATTCTAGGTCTTAATAGAGGTTATATCCAGGGACGTGAACCACTTTAAGGCTGGACCCATAAGGCTTTTCTAGAAGAGGTGAATAAGTTGTCTCTTGTCAGCCTATAGTTGAGCGAGATCACCACAGTATGCCCTAAAATGGAAAATAGGGCAACCTTTTCCGTTATACTTCTCAAATTCCACGATGTGAAAGTTCAAAGGGAGGACCTCCTTTGGAAAGTAGTAGAGGTCTCAGAAACTATAAGACTGGCAGTCTATGCTCTGTACTAGACGTAATGCTCTTTCCAGATCACTCATCCTTGACAAAAGAGTATCTAGGGCCATTGCTGATGTAGATTGTGCAGCTAGGGTGGGACTCGCATACGCTGTATTAGTTGCACCTGTATGCTCCTTCGGATCTATCATCTCGCCACCTGGTGTTATGGCATTATGACCAGCGTACGCATGCATATGTGTCGATTGTGGTGATGCGTATGTAGAGGCTTGAATCTGATGCAAAGGAGCGAGAAAAGCAGTATGCTGTGTCAGACGTGGTGCGACATGCAGGAGCAACAGCTATTGCACCGATATTGCTCCTGGCAATGGATTCGCTGGTTGTTGTACTCCTACCACCCCAAAAGGCTGGCCACCAACAGATGGAGGAACATGCCGTATGTATAATGATGATGACACTAATGGCAAAGATGTAACACCTGTCACTGATGCAATAAGAAGCTATGGTGACGGCTGCAGTGGTGGTGTAATAAGTCCAGCATGGAATGTCAAAATTTGCAGACATGGAACCTTAGGGATAGGATAGACAGATGCAGTCAAAGTTGGGTCCAAGGATAAAGCCTTGCTTTGCAATCTCTGAGCGAGGGCCAAGAGTTACTGTGGCTACATGGTGGAAGGACCATCGATAGCAATATCAAAGGCCAAAGTAGTAAGCAGAAGGGATGTAAGAGAGGGCTGGCAGTTCAACGGTGTGACGAACAAAGAACCTATGGAGGAGACGATTGCAGTCAGTTGAGTGTCAAAAGTGGTTGATCCAAACAAAGAATAGGACATAGTCAAATCAAGAGCCCTTGTGGTTGTTACTGTGACTGTCTCAGTAACGGGCTCCAATCGACCAGGGTCTACCAGTGTTCCGAGACCAAAGGATAGGAAACTCCACGTGCCTGAAAGTGGCTATTGTGATGCACAGATGAGGTGGCAGATGCTAAAATAAGGGAGGAAGAAGGGTCCAAAACAGAGATCCCCTCTGAAGCAATAAAGAAAAGTGACTAACTTGCTCGTTGGGCCATAATTGACCATGAGCAGGTAAGAATAGGACTACAATCGTAGACGAGTGGGTGACACCTACGACAAACTATCATCAAAAGTGGTGAGTAGCTCGAGGAAAGACAGTCAAGAAGAGTGTCTCATAAAAGGGGTCAACAAAGGGACCACACGGGCTCCGACTAAGGAACTCGCATAGAGAACTCTATGATGTAGAAGAAATAGGTTAGTGAGAAACAAAGTGTAAGAACAGAAAGAAAAAACAACACCAAGGTTATGCAAATGTTTGTTAGGGTGGCATGAATGGCACACATGCATATGAATGCTTCTAGTATGCACTTTCTCACCATCTAAGTGTATCCTAATAGGCTATCTACTCCGGACGCTCTCAAGACATATGGATCTCCAACTCAGGATAGAAAATAAGGTTCCATTGCATTCCTGGCCAAAGCTCAGGTGATGAACAGTGGTGTGTTGGTGGCCTTGACTCCTGTAGTAGCATGGAGCTATACCCTCTCCTGACACCGACACGACCCCAGACAAGGGGAAGTAGGCTAGCCACATGTCCTACGCCAAAGCCATATAACGAGTAACCAGGACTACCCTTCTCAGACTAAGTAGGTGGACTCTGAGAGGAGAAGATGCATGCTCCTATATGATCATACATGCACATATGCTTGGTGTCTTTTACTTGCATTTAATTAAACTAGAGGGAATTGTGAGGATTTGTCTCTAGTTATGTGTTATTAATTTTCATCTGAATTTGTGTGTTTTATTTTAACCAGGCAGGGAAGCAACATGTTTCTACTGTCCTAGTCATGCATTCAAACACTCATTCAACAAGCAAAAGGCATGAGCATGGCATGTGCTAGTGTTGTGTCATCAAGAAGGTGAAAAGAAGCAAGCATCATATCAAAAACCACATATTAGGTCATGTGCATGTGTCGTGGCATAGCAACTGTGTAAAAGAAACGAAAGACATGTAAAGTCTCACATATACAAACAAGTACAATAAGCAAGCAAACACAAAATAGACAAGACAATGCCAAGCAAGCATAAAAACCAACACAAAAGCTAAAATCTTGTATCCCCAGTGGAGTCGCCAGTTCTTGTGACCATGCTGATGGAACTACCTGACTCCTCGTGCGTGAAAACACATGAAGAATTCCAATATGGTCACGACAAAGATGGTGAATCCGAGCAAGGAGACTCGACTCGAGAACACCAAAGAGAGACGAAGAAAAGGATGAAGAAAAGGATAAGGAAAAGGAATCGCCACCTAATCTTTTAATGGACAGATGAGGAGAACCAATACAAAGAAAACACAAAGAAGACAATGCGAAGAAACACATGTTTGCTCCATACCTAATGGATGCAACACGCAAATCACTATAGGCTAAAGAAAGGGTAAGGATTCTTGTTATGCATGGAGAAGGTGTTAGGCACCCCCATACGCCCAAGAAATCAGTCTTTCTAAGCTAACTGCTTGCTCATGAATTAGGTGTGTGCATGCTTGTCTACTTCCAATGCGTATGCCTAAGGTGAATGTGAGAACCTGACACGAAAACTCCATAAGAAAATGAATAAAGGGAAAAAGTAAGCAAAATAATCTAAGGGACAATGTAGGCATTGAGAATGCCACTTAATATACACCAAAAGATGATGGAAAAGTCAAGTAAACTTGAAGCACCTAGAGAGAAAACTCACACAAAGCATAGGAAAATGTAAATTATTAGTGAAAGTCAAAAGAGGAAAATAATCTGTATTTGGGTCCATGTCGGCATTTTAATGCTTGTTAATGTACGCACTTGGGCAATAGAAATCCAACAGATAACAAAATCATGAAAATTCAATAAAATATGTGAAATAATATGAAATATGGTAAACCTGACTCGAGAAAGACAATGTAGGTGAATTATGTCGATTAATCTTCGCCTTAAGGTGATGAGTGGATAGGAGGAAATAAGACTGACTCTGGAAGTCAAACAGAGTCTGGGAAATCATAGGAAAGCCAAATCAAGAAATATATAATTGGTTTTGTAACTATCTTGATTTTGGGCCCCACGTCGATGATTTTTGCCAACAGAATCCGTTGGCTGAAATCGCCTGCAAAAAACATTACTTGTAACCACCAGCTCCTCTTACGAAGATTATCTACTAGCTTCCCTTGTCGTCAAGATTCGCATGACCCTTCATCAATTCAAACGACGAGCTTTGATTGGAAACTTGATCAAATCAAGGATGAATGCAGCGACACTTGATTGGAAGAGCTAGAATGGAGCAAGGGGAGCACTTTCAAGCAATTGGATGGAGGAATCATTAGTTGGATTCGTCGACTTCGATGGAGAACACACTGATAGATTGTGGAGAGACACTGATGAGCCTCATGAAGGATTAAGGAGTCACGAGAAAAGTAAAAGAAATGTCAGTAAAGTGAGATTGATAGAGGAAGAACAAAATCAATCACTCAAACTAGTGGAAGGATATGATAGTCTTGCTCGCCAGCACGAACGTCGATTGCCCTCGTCCGAGGTTGGCGAGCTTTGTCCAAAGTCTGGAGAGGTAGAGGAGGCCGGGAGGATGCACAAGTAGGGATTTCATCAAGGAAAACACACTGAGTTAACTTTCTCTTGGCTTGAGCTGCTTGTTCCGGCAAAACTCTGGCGAGCAACATCGTCCAGCCGATGACACTGGAGAAAGAGGGAACGAGAACCTTCGACGTATGCCTGTGAAGGTTGCAAGGCTCGTAATCCTCGCTCCCAGCTCCAAGCACTTCCAAAGGGGAGAAGCTCCTCATCACTATCAATTTCGGTGGCCGCTGGAGAAGGAGAGGTATCGGGCGTTGAGATTCATCACTCGATGACACACATGCACATACAGGGCTTAAACAAAAACAGAGGAGAGTTAGAGGCTTACTTGTGATGCACAGAAGATCGTCGGAGGCTCCTCAAAGCTTGAGTAGTGTTGACATTAGTTGGAATTGTCGCTAGAAGCACCAGAGCCGAAGCTGGATTGCCGTCATCACTAGAAGCATCGGAGCCGAAGTTGGATCACCAAGAGTGGATTGGGCAAAAGCTCTGGAGCTAGAAAGGTGGAAATGAAGGCGATACCTATGATACCTCCTCTCGTGTGGCACGGAGGTCTTTAAATAGGCTACAGGGATGATTTGAGGTTGTGGATGAATAAGGGTCTCCGATGGATGGCGGCAATGGGTCTCCTTAGGTGATTTCGACATTTCACCAAGGGCACGAAGGTCCTTGGAAGCCCAAAACACACCATGAATCAATCATGATCGTCGATGACTGAGAAATAGGAGATCAAGCGGCGAGAAGGACGTTTGTATCCCTTTACACTAAAATAGGGCATCTTGTCAGCCATTTTTGGCACTTACACCCGTCGCGTTCATCCTTCGGGAACATCCACCACAAACATTCGCCTGACCTAACAAAAGCCAATCAAACAAACCTTGAGCCCATTGACCGACCTTTTTGGGAACCAATTAGCAACCATGGGTTATGATGGATGGTGCTTACATGATTTTGGATGTTTTGGGAGATTGATGGATGTTTTTGGGGTATTTTTAGGGAAAGTGAATGGACTTACCATCTCCATAGCTCATGAACTCTCTCCTACGTTCATTCGAACTTACTTGTAAAACCCAAGGTGTGTATAAAGGGACAATAGGCACTTACAAGTCCCTTCTTCATTGGTCCGATTGTATTGGCAATAAGGGTCTGGATCACTTGTCTTTCAAGAATAGTCAAGCCAAACCTGGCCCCCACTTCGCATCACCTGCTGGCGAAGGTGACCCAACTTTCTCCTTGCTTCATGATCCCTTTGCTTAGGTCATGGAAAGTCGGCTTGGGATCTATCTTATGTCGGTACTTCGCCAAGAAGGCTTCATTGATTTTTTTGAAGCTATTGAGGTCATCCTTGGAGAGGGTGAGGAACCAGTCCATGGGTTCTCCTTCTAATGAATAAACGAATAAATGTATTATAAGCCCCAAATCGTAGAAATAGGGGGCTAACTCCATCTAGAACTTGATGATGTGGCTATGTGGGTTTATGGTTTCATCGAACTTTGGAGTCTTTGGGTATTTGAAGCCTGAAGGAAGTCGAAAAGGAGGAAAGTGGCTCATATCAGAATTTGCGGAAGTCTGGGTGTGTACCCCTAATGCATTGAGCATCTTCCTTATTTCATCTAGATTTGTTATTCCAGCTAACTAAGTCGGAATATTTGAGTCGAACGCTTGGAGGTTGAGCTGTTGCTGATAGCCGCCATTGGTGTATTGAGTTGCAACTAGCTCATGTTGTGGAGGAGGCGCTTAGTGGGAGTAGTATTTTGGTAGTGGCGAGTTGCTGACTGTTGGAGCTTGGAAATGTGGCTCTAGTTGCTCGAAGAGCAGGTTGACTCGTTCAATATATTCACCATGTGGATTTGGAATGTGCTCATGGAATAGGGGGTTGTACCTTGTTCTGAATCCTCCATTGAGTGTATTGCCTTGGCCTTGATTTGTGTCCGATGGTGTGTTCCCAAGTTGTCCTTGGTGTAGGTTTTCAAGGATATGGTCCATAGTGGGCCTTCGTTGCCTTTCATGAAGGGGTTGTAACTCTTGAGGATTGTTTGTTGGGTATTGATGCACCTCAAAGGGAGCCTGCTCAGATGTTGGTGCACTAACATCATTGTTTAAGAACTTGTACATGGTTTTATACTGAATCGAGTCAGGATCTAGTGCTTCTCTAGTGGTGAGATGGTAGATGGTTAGGGTAGGCTCCTTTCCTGACATGCTATCAGTCTATGATCTTTCTCTCTTTGGTTGCAGGTGCTCTACTCCAGAGATTTGGTTCATGTTGGTAGCTAGAATGAGTGGTGGGCTTCTCAGGAGTGTAGAATGCGCCAGAAAGGTCGTTCAATGTAGAACGCTAAATATTCAACGTTTAACGTAGCTAGCAACTACGCGTTCAACGATCCAGGCTCCAATTTTTTTCTCCTTTCCTTTCGCTCCTCCTTTTTTGGTTTCTCTTTTTTTTTTTTTTCTCTCTTCTTTTTTTATTTCTTTTCTTTTCTTCCTTTTCTTTCTCTTCTTTTTTTCCTTTTTTCCTCCTCTTTTTCCTTTTTCTCCCTTTTTTTACTAATAAAGGATGGGGATTACAAGGTTACACTTTATGAAAGAAAAATTTACAAATAATTTTTGCAACCTATTACAAGTTTCTAGAAAAGGAAAAAATTGAAATGATCATCCCTATTCAAATTCCCTATATCATACACTTATTCACCACAAGAAAAATAGAAATCAATAAGAAAATCAAACAAAGTGTTGTATGCTAATTAAGTTGCGTCTAATGTAGAACGTGTTTAAAGGTGCGTTCAACACCCTTGTGTCAGATAGTTACACAGAAATACTTTCAAATAGGGATTAATAATTCGATTTTATGTTTTCACTTTGTTATTAGTGTTTTGAACTTGTGTAGCGCTTAGGGTTCCTATGGCTTGGGTATGGCTCTCTTTGGGATTATCTAGGGATCCTAACACAATGGGTAAAAGATTCCTTTTCTCTGGTACCGCCCCTACCTCAACTCCTGAAAGTCTATGGAGAGACTTGAGCATGCTTAGTTCCCTACATTGTAGAGGTAGAGCCCAGCGTACCCAAGATTGATTGGGTCTCTCACGTATTCAAACACACAATCACATCAAACCACAAAAGGGGGAGGGAGGATACAATTCTTAACTTGGGATTGTAACTTACTATCACAAGAATCATGGGAGAAGAGACAGATTCTTGTGAAAGGAAATGACAATACAAATACCTTTCTTAAGTCTTTTGAAGTAGGGGTGCTCCAGACTTAAGTGATTATTTATGTAGCCTAAGAGAAAACTCAATCAAATTAGTTTCCGTGAGGGCCGAACTAGTTACAAATAAAAATTAGTGGATTTTTTTGTTTGGGTTTTCAAATAGCACTCTAAAATCAAGGTTTTGATCCCTACGATAGAGGCAATCACCTCACACCTTGTCCTTGGGCCAGTTGTAAAAGAGAAAACAAAAGAAATTTCGAAAAATAGAAGGATTTATACTTAGATGTGTTGAACATAGAAAAAAGGGCATTTAACGTAGAACGCTATAATTTGCCCGTTTTACGTGGAACGCAACGAATGTTGCGTTCAACACACTAACAATGATTTTTCACAAAAACAGTGATTTTTATTCAATCACTTCTACTCCCGAGATTTAGAAATAAAGGAGAGATGATTGTAGGAATTTTTGGCCACAGTAAAACCTCAAACAATGCAAGAGTCACGTTGCCTCAAAACACTATGAGGAATTTCACTGTAACTTGTAAAATCTGCAAAAATATGAAAAATATAAGGAAAAGAAGATGGGAAAGAGAAGAATGCTCACCTTAGCATGGGGGCACTGTTAGTCGTCCCACCGTGATCACCAATCTATGGATACAGGATTTTCACGGGAAGCGCTTCGCGTTCGTGCATTTCTTTGCTCTGCTTGTATCCCTTCGGTTGTATTCGACTCCTCCACTCTACAAATGATGGAATCAGTGTGATTTTCACTCTTGGTTCGCTTTTGCTGGTCCTTGAGACATGTAACATCAGGGCCTGATTATCCAATTGTATTTAATAAACCATGTATTATTTGTAATATTGTGATTAATGGTTTATTAATGGATAATCTGTTGTTTCTTGTTTGTGTGTGGTTGTGGGTGGTTTTCTGTGCATCTGGTTGTGATCTGGGACCAATTTGGAGTCCGGTTGAGAAATGCACAGTTGTCTCGGTTTGCGTGCCATTTCTTTCTTTTTCTTTTCTTTCCTTTTTCTTCTCCTTCACGCGAGCCCACCTTCCACCACTTTCCCCTGTCTTCTCCTTCTTCTTCCTCTTCTCCCGTGACGCAGCGAACAAAAGCCCGTGCCTCCCCATCCCGTCCGACGGGATGGATGGCCGGCTTCTAGTGGGAAGGGGTGGGGTTAAGAAGGGGAGGCGGTGGCAGTGCGGAGGAGGTGGTATGCTGCGCAGCGGAGAAGAAGGGAAGAAAAGGGGGCT
>JAMKQA010003518.1:0-38733 GCA_024699735.1 Posidonia australis
GTGAAATAAATGAGATTGAAGCTTGTTGGCTGGGGAGATTATCCTCCCACGTAGGGAAGGGGTACCGCGGTAATGCAGGTTGGTGAGGTTGGTGCCTTGCCTTTGTTTATGACCTGGTCGCTTCTTATCAATGTGACACTAGTGATTTATGATTGATATGTGTGTTGTGGTTTTGGGTTAGAAATGGTTTACTCGTGGCTTATGGTTTTAGCCAACTTCTAACCAAGATGAGTTATGGTTTTGAGCCAGTTGTAAGTCAAGTGTGGATTTGCTATTTTGGGTCATTTGTTGCTTTACTGTTTTTGACTGGGTCAGGTCAAGAATGTGATTTCTCGAGATGCACGAATGATTTAAAATGCATTGATTTATAAAAGATAAAATGTTTGAGAAAGACATAGTCTTAGGAAAATGATTCCGAAGGATTTCTGACTTTTCAAACGAGATTCTAAGTTTTTGTAAACCAGTTCTTAAGTAATTACCTATGAACCTGGTTTTGGTTTTGTTTGGCTGAGATAAAGAGTTTTCTCGAGGTTTTTGGTGGTTTTGCCGTAGTTTTCACGTAGTTGCATATTAGATGATTTAGATGTCACTCACACGTATTTTGTTGTTTATGTTTTTGACTTTTCAGGTGGACAATTGTGGGAGTGTAGGTCTGGATTTCGATGCTCAAATTTCCTGAGCCACTAGGCGCACGCCGTTCTTGGGTAGTTGTTTAATCCTTTTCGGTTATTTTAATTGTTTAATTATTGTAATTGGGTTGTGATGCTATTTAAGTAGTATGCTCAGGTTCGAGGCGTTATAATTTCTTATTCCACTTTTGTTCAAGGTTTACATGTTTTATTTCAAATTTCTTTATTTTTTTAGAAATTTGGTAGTATTGGATATTTTACTCTTATATAGAATGAAGAATAAATACTTAAAATATTAGTAAAGTGCTCCTATTTTACATGCATTAAGTGGTGGTTTAGATTCTACATCTAAAGAAAAGTTAGTTAATAAAGTAATTAATAGAATAGGAAGAAATTTAGGTATTGATGTTGGTTTAACTACAAGACAAGTTGAAGAACATATTAATAAAATGTATGAATCATATATTTTAAAATATGATAGTCTAATATCAATTACATCATCTTCTACATAATCTTACTCAATGTGTAATTCCTGACAACTTTTTGAGGATGATAATATGGATCAACCTCCATCATTTTTATTTTTCACAAACAATAAGATAAGAATCACACTCATTTAACGAGTTAAGTTACCAATAATTGTTTACTGAATATCTTAATACGATTCAATTTGATATATTAAATTGGTGGAAGAAGTAAAATACGACATTTCCTATTATATCTGTCATGGTTAAAGATCTATTAAGCATTCCATAATTTTCAGTTGCTTGTGAACAAGCTTTGCATATAAGTGACAACACATTAGATGAAAGACGATCTAGATTGAAAACAGATATTCTAAAAGCCTTAATGTATATAAACGATCGAAAATTTGGTCGACATAGTTGTCAACAAAATCAAAAGATTTTGAGAATCCAGTTCTTAGTGAATCATTATTATCTTGAATAGGAAATGTAAATTTTATATGTATTTTTAAAATTTTTTTGTTAACGTTTAATCAACATTAAAAAAGAGTAAAATTTAAAGTTTTATTTCTTTTTTTTATTAAAATAAAGATGTAACGTATATTATTCATGTTTGAAGATATTTTAAATAGGACACAAAACACACCCGTCCAATTGGTTGTATCATCTTACACGAACCACATAGAATTATTGCGCAGCTTCGGCACAAAAATCAAGCGAAAAGAAACCCCCCCCCCCCGCCCCCTCCCTCTCCCTCTTCCACCCTGGCAATAGACAAATGACACCTCTCCAGCTCTTCTCAACACCCTCGTAAATTCTGATCTCTCGTCGTCGTTTCTCCCTCTTTCCTTCCCCCCACCCCCCCCCGGTGATCCGACTTCCGCCTCTCTCCACCCAACCGCCGGTTCTCTCCTTGCTGCTTTGCAATTCGGTTGTCGATTTCCCCCTCGTCGTTTCCTCCATTCCGTCGTGATCGAGAAAGGGGTTTGCGTCTGCAATTGCCATGGAGAGGAGAAGGGCCGGTGACGAGCTCGAGCCAGGGCCGGTCCCGCCGCCGAAGCCCGTGGACAGGTTTGGATTCGTGAAGCAAGACCAGTGTGGCTCCCCGGAGGCGCTGGCTAAAGGCAAGGCCCCCGGTGAACAGGAAAGGTGTGCGTGATAGTTTGTTTTGTATCGGAGTTCACGACTACAATGGTGTTTATTTGTCTGTTGCTTGCGTGGGTAGCGTTGATGAATGAATGCTGCACTTGTCCACATTGTTGTTGGAGATGATTAGAAAAAGGACGTCGATATTCTGATGATTGAAAATGGCCTAGTCGACTTTTTAAGATGGTTCTTAATTGAGCAAAAACTTCAAATTAGCTTAACGTTATCAAGAGACATGGCATCGACTGGGACATCTCTTCTTTAGAAATCTAGTACTACTCTGAAGCTTTTAAAAGCATGTTTGATGGACTTTTAAAGAAAATGCGAGGACAATTTTTGGACTCCTTATGAATTGGGGCATTCATATGAATTAATGACTAGATTGATGTGTTCTAGTTATACCTAATCTATTGTGGAGTGAGCGTGTGTGCTTGAACAATAACTATTTTGTGTGTTACTAAAGGTACTTAGCTATTTATCCTATGCTATATCACCAACTCTCCTATCTTGTCGAGATTACTCATCACCTTCTTTGTTACCTATCGTGGAACTTCATACTTTCTAACCTGAAGTACATGAGTATGGTCTTCTTCCAGTAATTGTAATAGGTAATCAACATCTAATATCTTGAATTTTCAGAGAAATTGCACTGCATTCATTCCCCACCTAGATAACAGCATCACACCCATAATTGCAATTACTGCTAACAGTGGTGGAACTATGCTTGTTTCAAGGGTGGGGCTGAAATTTCTTTTTCATCGGTGGGTCCAAACATAAAAATATAGAATACATATTACTTTGATCTAGAGTAGATTTGATGTCAATATAGTAAAATATATATGTAACTTTTGATCCAGGAACACTTACAAAATGCATGAGTACTCGCTGGAACAGTCTTGAAAAGATATACAAAAAAATCAGGGGTACCTCTACGTAGTTCCAACCTGATTGCTAACAAATTCTCAGTAGAATTGTACTAAACCAATCAACTATTAATTGATATTTTTTTCACATGTTTGTGATGATTAAATGCAATTCTAAATGGATAACAATGAACAAAAGGGAAAAATTGTAAAATTGGAAATTGCGTTGCAGGTTTGCTTTAAATTTATATGAAGCCCCTCTTCGCCAAGATCTTAAAAACTGAAAATAAAGTTAAAAGTATTTGAAAGGAAGTCATGTTTCTTCTTGTGGTTAAGCAATTTAACCTTGATGTCCTTGACAGCCTGCAATTCATCAACTGAAAAAATCTGAACTTGTAGGCTACATCATTCAGTTGCATGTCTTATTCACTCCTATCTGATAACACTCCTTTAGATTCTTGTTGACGTAAAGTTCCAGTGTAATCACAGACGTAGTGAAAGCTCTGGGTAGTTGTTGTTTTCACTTGAAGTTTCTTCACTAACAACAAAATTAAAATTTACGATTCTGGAAATATACAATAGTTCAGGAGCTCATATTGCAGTGCATTTATGATATCCTTTTTTGTGGGAGACATTTATGATATCATAGTGGGTATATAACTATATATAACCTTTTTCAAGTCGTATATCATCTGATACAAATTCAGTATGCATGTTTTACAGGGAGGAAAGAAGGATTAGAAAATGGAGGAAAATGATTGGTGTTGGTGGGAGTGATTGGAAGCAATACTTGAAAAGGAAACCTCATGTTGTAAAAAGGCGTATAAGAAAGGGAATTCCCGATTGTTTGAGAGGCTTGGTGTGGCAATTAATCTCCGGAAGTCGTGACCTCTTGCTAATGAATCCTGGTGTTTATGAGGTACTTCCAAGTGCATTATCTTTTATGAATTTTGATCCTATAAACTTCATTAAAAAATATTGTGGGCCATTGCCAGTATTTTCTGAACTACCGCTTGATTTCTTCACATGCACCTATTTCAGAAGTCTTGTTAAGCAATGATTTTTCTCAGTTGTTGTATATGGTGTGTATGGTGCATATATGATTTTATATTTCTCTTTTTCTTATATACAGATAAAAAGCCTTAGTGCAAAAGATGTTAGACTTTTATAAATTGAAAGTATCGATCAATATTTAGCAGAAATACTCAAAACTGCAAAAGATGTTAAACATATAAATACCGAATGTAGCAATATTCCAATAGAGGAAAACTATTGATCTCAAATCTAACTCTGATAGCAAAAATATTGACATGTTACAACTTGCAAATACAAATGCAAAACTTTAAGAATATGGAGCTGTTGAATGCAGCTGCATTCACAAAATGAAATAACATATGTCCTATGCCACAAGAGGGATCCCCTACGACAAATAAGGTTGTGAGAAACACTTACCTGGAACAATGTCAGTTAGTCAGCTGACTTATAGAAAAAAAAAAGACAACAAATTAATCTGAATGTTAGACACGTCTTCCCTATTAGATGCCTCTATTGAGCTATGCACCGATTTTGTAGCATTAAAGAAGACTTTTTTTTTGCTTTAATGACTTCTAGCTGACTAAAAAGAAGTCATTAAGACAGTGATGATTACAACAAAAATACAATAAGATACAGACATACGGTTCGAGACAAAAGGCAGACACATTTACTTCTTGCCAAGGAAACAATTTTTTGAAGCAAACTGAGACAGCCATCATCTTCAATGCAGGCAAAACCCATTTGTGCCAGCATCAAGTCCAAGTATGGACCTGTTAAGTCTAAGATGCCCAAACCCTCATTGAATTATAAAGGACGAAACACATGAGGGGCTCAATCTTTGCTGGCTGAAGATTCCGATTTCATTTTGTGGTGGATGGCTCCTATGCAGCAATGCATTTGTATGATAGTGATAGATATATTGGATCAGCTACTAAAGTTGGAACGCTAGTGGACATTGTTTTTATCCTATGTCTGAGCTCCAATTTATATGTTATTAATTTCTGGTATGAGTAATATGTGCATGTGATTTCTCCTTTTTTTAACTAAACTTGATAATTTTTGCTTATCCTGATTAGCATGTTTGTGGTTGCAGCAACTAGTGATTTACGAAACATCAGCATCCGAGTTGGATATTATTAGGGACATATCTCGAACTTTCCCATCACATGTCTTCTTTCAGCAAAGACATGGACCAGGTCAAAGGTCCTTATATAATGTTCTGAAGGCATATTCTGTATTTGACAGAGATGTTGGATACGTTCAGGTCTGCAACTAGATAAACTTGCCTCACTTTCCCTGCATTCCTGTAGCAATTCAGTGGTTTTTGTTTCCAACTTCTCATTTAAATGTGAGTTTTGTTGGTTGGGTCATCATATTATGTGTTTAAAAATGGCAGGGAATGGGTTTTGTTGCTGGTTTATTGTTACTCTATATGAGTGAGGAAGATGCATTTTGGCTCGTGGTTGCTCTGTTGAAGGGGGCTGTTCATGCACCAATGGAAGGCCTATACCAGGTAATTTAAAAAGGTTTTCTTTTTGCACATAGCTGTTTTTTTATAAGCTATTTCCAGTAGCTTACTGTGGGAATATTTTTTTAATTGTATAGTTTCTCTAAAATTTATATTTCTTAGACTGTTTCAAAGTTTTTTCCTTTTGGTTGATTTCCCACTCATATATATGATTGGAAGAGTTAACATATGTTAGATTGTTTCTTGTTAAAACAACTAATGTGATTTGATGGACAACTAAGGAAGCAAAGACAACTTTAGTAGGGTTGACCTTGTTGGGGAAGCTCAAGCACTAGCAAAAGCTAGAATAATAAAGGCAGAGAAATCATGTATTAGATTCGAGCTACTTTCTTCATGGAACATGGAACTCCAAATGTACAACTCTCATAAGTTCTGCACCAAACTAGCATGAAGACCACCAGATGGCATCCAGTCATCCGCAGAAGTAGCAGCGATCAGCCATTTGAGATGTATTTCTTTGTTTCTATTTAATAGATTTTGTGGACCCTTTCTCTCTCCCCCTCTCCTGGGATTAACTTGGTTTCTTTCATGTCACTACATTTAGCTTGAGAGCAGTTATTGTAGAATTATTGTAGAATTATATAGATCTTGGTTGCACACAAGTTCCTTCACATGTTTGAAAGTTTGAACTAGTCCATTTTAGGATATTGTTGGAGTCAAATTACTGGGCTGTGTAGTTCTCCAATTGTTAATTGAATTGAATTCAGTTATATTTTGGAAACTAGTGTATGTTAATGACCTGTATTGTTTCAATTGATCGGTGGCGTATTACTCCTGTATTAGTCACAGTCAGGCAATTTCTTCCATAATTTAAAGAAGCAGCAATTTTGTTTACCTACTCTAGAATTTACAGAATCCACCAATTTCAGGTCAACTTGAAGAATAATGCCATTGACCCTGTTGGATTTAGCTCAATCTGATCAGGCTCACTTGATTGTCATGAGATCAGAAAATATACAATATTGTAAACCTCAAGTATGCAAACAACAGAATTGTATACGTATATAATTATGATAACACACTAAGGTCAGTGATAATTATAGACTATTTTAATCTTGCTATTTTCTTATTAATCCCAATTTTTTGTTGCTTGCGAAGTAGGTTGGTTTGCCACTTGTCCAACGATACCTCTCTCAATTTGAGCAGTTGGTGAAAGAGTGCTTGCCACAGCTAGGAGAGCATTTTTCACAAGAAATGATTAATCCAAGCATGTTTGCCAGTCAATGGTTTATAACAGTTTTTTCGTATTCATTCCCTTTTCCATTAGCTCTTCGTATATGGGATGTCTTTCTTTACGAGGTTAGTCATCTTCTTTATGGACTTAGTTTTTCTTTTGGTACTTTTGTTACCCTGATTATGGCTTTATCATGTGAATTTGGGTATGTAGCTCATTCCATTATCATTTAAATGTGTTCATATTTCAGTACACAATTTGCTGTAATGATCGTAATCTGACATAACCAAGGAAACATCTATATACACAAACAGAATGAGAAACACAAAGTGAGAATCTCTATGATATCTGCACGGACTAGGCGTACACAATCTGGTAGAACCAATCTAGTCAGTAGTTATGGAGATATCAAGTGTAGGAGTGCCAATAAGAAACTTCCAACTTATTTAATCTCGATTCATTTAAAAATAATACTGGTGCTAATCTGCGCATGAAAAACCAAAGTTTATGTTTCTACATGACATAAGCAATGGGCATACTGCATTATTGTTTGCTTGTGTGCCCAGCCCTTATCCTATGAGTTCACATGCACCAAACAATGCACTTTCAAATAGATTCAGTTGAGGTTTCAAGAAATTCAAAGTAGAATGCAACCTGTTTTTCTTGTATAATGGTCAACACTGCCACTTTTCTGGTTAATTATTTTGACTGTTAAGTCTTACACTGATATACAAACCTATAAGCTGTTTTCTGAAGGGAGATTTACTCCCAATCTTGGTCATAAAGTAAAGATTGGTAAAATATTAAAGCACAAGGTAAAGAATAATAATAATTAACAACAATGCCTGAACTCCACTTTGCGGTATTGGCAGCATGAATTCTTTTTGCTCGTTGCTTCACTGAAACTTGTGTCTGTCGTTGAATTATACATGTTTAATTTAAGTTATTTTTGCAGCTCATTTCATTTACTTTTAGCCCCCCTCCATTCCTCATTTACTTATTTTACTCCATTGTTACGAACAACCCTCCTTTTTCATCTAGCGGAATGGCTTTTTATACACTCAGGCGAGCTATTTAATAATGCATTTCTTAAATGTGCTTTATCTAATTCTAACATGTACATTTTTAAGTTGTATTAGCACTATTTAATGACATTCGTACTGTTACCAACTCGGGCCAAGCTTGCAAAAAGCTGAAAACTGATTGGGAAATTATTGCCGAACAAGTTCTTTTAAAATAGTGGCTCCTTCAATGAAGTGTAACTTTGTCTTTTGGAGGAAAAAACTGAAGGGCATAACGAAGAATACCAAGAGAATTTTATGAAGTTATGCAAGCTAAGAAATATCAGTGCTTCTTTTCATCATAATTACAATTCTAATCGAATCTTTCTTGCAATTTCATACAGGGAATCAAAATTGTTTTCCAGGTTGGATTGGCCTTGATGAGATACTGCCACGATGATTTGGTGGGATGTACTACATCGTTTAATTACTTTATGTTGGTGTCTGTTTTATCTGGTTATTAACAAATCTCAGGTCAACAGATAAAGTTGCCATTTGAAAAACTTGTGCATGCACTGCGCAACTTCCCTGAGGATGCAATGAATCCGGACATGTTATTACCACTGGCCTTCTCATTCAAGGTTTGTTTTTCTCTGAATTATTATTGCAGCAGTCAGCAGTCAGTATCAAAATATATACAATGTAAATGTGACAAGCCTGAAATAAAAACTAAAACAGTGCATTAGTAATTGCATCTTATAGATTTTACAACTGCAATTCGTGTTTGGAAGTTAACTACTAAATTTCCAGTCCTGCATCTCAGCATTTTTACAATGTTACACGTTAGCAGTTGTAATTCTCAATGAACTTTTAACACAGATTAACCACCTAGAGCAAACACCTTCTTCTATGACACTCTGACTGAACACAGAGGTTTGTCCCACTATCATGTTGTAGCTGTTTAATGATAAAAAAGTAGAGAATTTAGTGAAATTCCATTCGTGGCATTCCATGAGTAGATATTCACACTTAGTGAGGTAATACCCTAGTTTACATGTCAGACAAAAGGAAGACTTCAAATGTCCAGGTCTAGGAGTAGATCTTTTATTTAAATTCATCGGCTTAGCCCAAATGAATTTTATCTACCATAGATTATTCTTGATAGTGTAGTATTTTAGATGGGGAAATGGGAATGCAATTATAGCCATTGCGATTCAGAGAAATGTTGCCTACAAAATTCGCCATTTTGTTTACCTACTTTTAAGCGTTGGGCTCTGCTTTGAAGTTTGAATTGGTGGTTCTGCATATGCTTGTCCATTTGCAGTACATAATTTGAAACAAAAAAAATAAAAAAAACTGCATCCATTGGGATTCAGATCAAATCCACAATCCCTTAACTGGAATAGTCACATACTAAATGAGCTAGCTTTATTTGGTACTCCAAAGAATTTGCCTTTGATCTGCAGTGACTTTGCTTATTCATTTGTTTCTTAGAATTGCTGATTTACTCACATATCTTGCATCCATAATTCCATATGCTTGGACTATGATTTTCAATTTTCATGTCTTCATGCTGCATGCAGGTATCAAAACGTTTGGAGGAGCTTAATCATGAACATGAGAAAAGAAAAGAATCCTCAGAGCAGCGAGAGTCTGCAAGCAAACAGCTTCAGGTTATTGAACAGAAAGTGCCGTCGGCTAAGCCAGAAACGGAAAAAGAACCGCTTCATAAGAAACCACCTGAAAAAGAAAAGGAAGATGGTAAATGAGATCCTGTAGAATCCTATAACCTCAATGTAACCCATTTTTTTGTTCCTTTTAGTGTATGCTGCCTGTCTGCCTTAATTGTTGATCGATTAGATGTACAACCCCAATGAATCTCAAATTCTCACCATTTTTTCTGCTTTCATCCTGCCATTTCCCGCAGAATGTGAGAAATCATTGATGTTATTGAAAAGAGCCCTTGGAAGGGAGCACAAAGGAGAATGTTCGTGAAATTTTCTTTTATCTTTTATTGAAACTAAAAGTAAATTAAAAAAACAGAATAATTCTCAAAGAAGCTTGAAGGATGGTTGCAAGCCTTTCCAATTTCTTTTTGATCTCTTACCAGAGAACTGTACTTTTAAAACTTCAGTGTAGACAAACCCCAGTGTATTCATGTTGATGCCAACTCGTATGGTAGTTTATCCCATTTTTCGTCTGTGGAAATAAATTTAACAAACTTAAAAAAGTGCTACTATTTACTTTGTTTATTGGATACCAATTGATTGTGAGCATGTCAATTTATAATTGAACCACTTCCATTTTAATAGAAGGACGAATGCTTCTGCAAAAAGTTGAAATCCATTACATTCATGTTAATAAAGTTCAAATGTTACCCATAAACTATAGGCTAAAATGGAGCTGTATTTGGCTGTATCGAAGGTTTGTTTAGGCATTATATCAGATCCGCTAGTTGTACAGTGGCTCCAACTTACTCGTTTTGAAGCACAACCTAAGTACCTAACGAAGGTCTCAGAAGGAAGATTTGTTTTTCTTTGTTTCTGTTTTATTGATTAGTGCTACTTGAGAACATAAAAAAGATTTGTTTTCGGCTAATTTTGGTTGTTTTTAGATTAATCAATAGGTTACTAAAGATTCTGGAATTGGAAATTCTAGACTGTAAATTCTGAACATTGCAATAGATGGCAACGTTTTCCCAGTTGGTTGCAAAAAGAAAAAATAGCATACAGCCAATTGGGCTATATTAGTCTTCCAGTTACCCCCTTGTCTCATTCGACCCATTCAGTAATGTAATTTCACAGGACCCACTTTACAAAAATTGCCAATCAACACACAACCGTAATGGTTGTTAGCTGAAGTCTAATTTCACCATATTTGGGGAGGTAGCTTGTAACGTCTTGGGATTCCATGATAGTCTTGTGAAAACTCAAGTATACTGTACAACAATCAAGTGTGATTAGAGGTTGTGGTTACGTAACCTCGGACTTAAATTTGAATATCACGAACTTGGTGAATATTTACGGCACTAAAGTGATTTATCCCTTAAGAAAACCACCTTAACCACGTCACACTTAACGATCCCAAAAAGCCCACCCACCCGTTTGTCCCTGGACCCAGAAAAAAAAGGCCCAAAGCAAAAGACAAGAGTTCCCTCCAAAATCAGTCCCCGCGACTCCGCTGCCTGCAAGTTCCCGCCAAAGAATGGCGGGATCACATATATAATCGAAAACTTTGACACCAACCACCGCCGAGCGATAAGAGCAAAGGAGCCCCATTTCTGGTCCGTGCCGAAGCCCTAGAGCTCGCCTCGCTGCTGCGGAAGGCATGGAGATCAACGAGGAGGTCATGGCCGCCCACAAGCGCGCCTTCCTCGATTTCCTCGACCAGGACGTGAGTCCATAGTTTCTCTCCTTATGCTTCTTCGTTTGCTAAGATCTGATGATGGATTTGGTTTCGTGTTCTGGTTCAGGTGGGGAAGGGGATTTACATGAAGGCGATACGGGAGATGGTGCAGAACAAACGGCGCCGTCTCCTCGTCGGGGTCGACCACCTCCGTGACTTCAGCCTCGATCTCGCCCGCAGGTACGAGGAGGGAGGAAAAAAACAATCGTTCTTTTTTTCTGGGTTTATGGTTTTCTGGTGGGATTGTTCGTTTGTGTAGGTTGATTCGGAATCCGGGGGAGTACGTTCATCCTTTCTCTGATGCGGCAACGGAGATCACGAGGAATGTGGATGCCAAGTATCTGAAGGAAGGGGAGCGGGTGCTTGTCGGGTTTAGTGGGCCGTTTGGGTTCCACAAGGTCACGCCGAGAGATCTCATGTCGTCTTTTATTGGGACCATGGTCTGCGTTGAGGGCATTGTCACTAAATGTAAGGTTTTCTGTCCTCCCTATCACTGTGAATTTTCGATTGGAAGTGGAATGCCATGCAACAGGATGGTGCATTTATACTTCTGCAGTTTGTTAATCACTCTTTTGGTGGTGAATGTCATATGGTTTCACAATTGACATCCTTTTTTCTGCTATGTTGTTGAAGGTTCTCTTGTGAGACCCAAGGTTGTCAAAAGTGTTCATTTTTGCCCGACCACACAGCTGTTCACAACCCGTGAGTATAGGGATATCACATCCACCATTGGCCTGCCCACAGGAACCGTGTATCCTACGAGGGTAATACTGAGCTTGCCTTTGATTTAGTTATGGAAGTGTATACTCTTTTGCTTTTGATTGGATGATCAGGGTTTTCTGTACCTGTCATGTTGGACAGGATGACAATGGCTACTTGTTGGTCACTGAATTTGGACTGTGCGAATACAAAGACCATCAAACTCTATCCATGCAAGAAGTACCAGAGAATTCAGCCCCTGGCCAGCTTCCAAGGACTGTAGATGTCATCATGGAGGATGATCTGGTGGACTCCTGTAAGCCTGGAGACCGTGTGGCAGTTGTGGGGATATACAAAGCTCTTCCTGGAAAAAGCAAAGGGAGTGTGAATGGAGTATTTAGGTCAGAATTACTAGTTAAATAGCAATTTTTTTCTTTTGATGTTGTCAATAAGATTTACTAATATCTCAAATTTCGTGTACCGTAAAGCTATATCTTCAATTTTTTAGGACCGTGCTTATAGCAAACAATGTTTCTTTACTCAACAAAGAGGCAAATGCGCCAATTTACTTACTTGAAGATCTGAAGAAAATGAAAGAGATTGCCAAGAGAAATGACACATTTTATTTATTGGGAAAGTCACTTGCCCCATCCATCTATGGGCATTTATGGATAAAGAAGGCTGTGATTCTTTTGATGCTTGGTGGTGTAGAGAAGAACTTAAAGAATGGTACCCACTTGAGAGGGTTAGTAAGATGTCTATTTTGTAAGCAAATCTTGAATTTGCTATTAGACTAGCATTTTCCTTTATTTTTCATGCAAAGTTCCCATTACTAACTATTTTTGTTTTGTGTTGTAGAGACATAAACATGATGATGGTTGGTGATCCTTCAGTTGCAAAATCCCAGATATTAAGAGCTGTCATGAATATTGCACCATTGGCTATATCAACCACTGGACGTGGTTCCTCTGGTGTTGGATTAACAGCTGCGGTAACATCTGACCAGGACACTGGTAACATATTTTGAAAATTCACACATAAAATGATTACCGCCTTTTCTTGTTCTAAACTGATTTACTGGACCAGGGGAAAGAAGGCTTGAAGCTGGTGCAATGGTCCTTGCTGATCGTGGAGTAGTTTGCATTGACGAGTTTGATAAAATGAGTGACCAAGATCGTGTTGCCATACATGAAGTCATGGAGCAACAGACTGTGACAATAGCAAAAGCTGGGATACATGCATCATTAAATGCTAGGTGTAGTGTAATTGCTGCTGCTAATCCTATATATGGGACAGTAAGTAGTTCACATGTCATTTCAGATAGATCATCTCACATCACCAATTAAAATAAACTCTTTGGGGTACACTTGTCTGGTGATAAATGGATTCTCTAGATGTTATCATTTGTCAAAAAACCAATGGTTTATCTTTTTACCAAAAATCACTGAAATAAATTTCTTGCTGAAAATTTGATAAACCATTTAGTAATTTTGTTGAAGCTAGATTTTAGGATTAGGATGAAGAAGTATTCATCTAATCTTAGCTACTAATGAAATGTTTTTGTTAGCTTTGAGCAAAAGTTCTGACAACATATCCTTTTTTTTATAATTCAAGGTATCATTTTTTTGTTTTTGCAGTATGATCGCTCCTTGACTCCAACAAAGAACATTGGACTTCCAGATTCATTGCTTTCTCGTTTTGATCTGCTATTTATTGTCCTTGATCAAATGGATCCTGAAATCGACCGTCAGATATCAGAACATGTTTCCCGCATGCACAGATATTGTCCAGATGGAGGTGTGGATTTATCATTAGTTCCATTTTTGCATCATTATGATGAGAATGGGAAAAATGAACTTCAACTTTTTATTCAGGAAATACTGCACTTGGTGGAAGCTCTAGATATACTGAGGAAGACGATGCTGATGCAAGTGTGTTTGTGAAGTATGATCGAGTGCTTCATGGTCAGGAAAGAAGAAGAGGGAAAAAGACAAAGAATGAAAAGCTTACCATCAAGTTCCTTAGGAAATATATACATTATGCAAAGAACAGAATACAACCAAAGCTCACAGACGAGGTAATATCTCTTTCATAGTTACCATGCAAGCA
Source organism: Posidonia australis (assembly GCA_024699735.1). Lineage (NCBI taxonomy): Eukaryota > Viridiplantae > Streptophyta > Magnoliopsida > Alismatales > Posidoniaceae > Posidonia > Posidonia australis. Next base: position 14,054 of record JAMKQA010003518.1, read on the forward strand.
TAATTCACTTGCATAGGTAACAATAGTCTTCAATTTAACAATTCCTTTACTGGAATATTTTGTCAAACTTCCAATCTTATGGTGATTCAAACATGCTAGAGATGCATCTGGTCTAGTGTCTAGAAGCTGATAGTAGCTATTTTTCTCTTGTTTTTTAAGTAACAATTCTTATGACGTATTTTCATAACTTATCTTTTCACAGGCTTCTGACCACATTGCAACTGCATACGCAGAGCTTAGAAATGCCAGTACTAATGCAAAGGTTGACTGTTTGAATGTTAGCTGTTATTTACCCACTATTCTATTCTGGACTGTAAGTGCTTGATGTGTTTTTATCATTCACATTGTAGTCTGGTGGGGGCACACTTCCTATCACGGCACGGACACTAGAGACAATCATCCGTCTTTCAACTGCTCATGCCAAATTGAAGCTGAGGAATGAGGTAATGACTTTATTGATCTCTCTATTTGCTCTAAGGAACGAGGTTAGCCTAAATTGAGTTTTTTTCTTCTGAACTTTTGGTTTATGAGAGATCTTAGTTTAGTAGAGTTCAACAGAATGCTCTCCAGTGAGCAATGATCATTTTGGAAATGGAGTATTGATTATGGAATACATCAGGCTGAAATTCAATAGCACAATACGTTGCCCAGTAATTAATATTCATGGTCTAAAGAGGAATCACTGATTGTGTGAAGAATTTTAGTGAAATGAAAACTTTGAGAAAAGCTGGAAAATGGGCTATGGTTTGTCTGACTGTGTATTTGAATTGGTCTCTTAACATGTATGTATTTTATGCATGTCTCAGCATACATGATCATGTTGAATTTTGATAGATGCACCTTGTGTAGACATGGAAAACGGGCCGGGCCGGGTTGGCCCAGGCCCGCCCGGCCCAGCCCGGGTCCGGCAAAAACACCTGCGGGCTGGGCCGGGCAAGACCGGCTGGCCTGCCGAATAGGCCCATTTTGGCCCGTGGGAATAGGCCGGGCCGGGTCGGGCCGGCCCGGCCCGCGCTGTGAGCGGAAAATGGCCGTCGGCCCATGGGCCCGACACGGCCCATGGCCCGGACAGGCCAGCGGGTCGGCTATTTCGTGGGCCGGGCCAGTCCGTTTTCCATGTCTAGTCTTGTGTAAAAATATAATGTTGCATTCCAGCATGCAATGTTAAATTCAGGGGGACATTTTTTTTGTCATAATTTACAAATTGATATGTTTGAAGGTTGTTTACCTATTCCATAATAGCTAGGAAGCACCGATGACGTGCCCATGTTTGACATATCTGTTCTTTGGGCTGCATAACTCATACTTATTCAATTAGAGACTACATGTTTAACTAAATAGAAGAAATTAGTATAAATCAATGTTTATTTATGTTATGGTGGTGTTGTCCACATAATTGTTTTTGTTGTTTGGTAATGTGCATGTTGCATGGCTATGTTCTACTATCAATTCTATGATTCCTATTTGCCTATGTGTTGAATTTTTTTGTTTGACTAAACCAAAAGAATTTGAAAATTGAAATTAAATATAATCACTTAGGTAGTGTGTGGTAATGTTTATGGAAAAACAGATTATTCTCATAAACAATGTTTTTAAAAAAGTTAGTATTCGTAACTTTTTATAATTAACGTATTTGAAAGTTTTTATGCACAAACAAAAAGTAGACGTATTGAAATAATCTGGTTGAGTTTTTCAGGAATTAGTCTTTTTTTTCATAAGTTGGTTCTAATAATTATTATCAAACAGATCCTTAGTAAATGGATGTTAAATTTCACCTTTGCTTGCTTTCATGGTGTTTACTTGTGAATTAATTTGCTAAATTTTCTTTCATAATGTTTATAGATTTCAGCACACACACACACTGACCACGTCCTAATCTTTAAGTATTCTCTTCATGTCCCATGTCCTACATCTGCACCCATGCTTTGTAGGGTAAGTCAAACATGGTCCTGGTGTAGATATAGACAAACTGTCCAAGAGCTTATAATGTCCTGTGTTCATGGTTGTGCATCATTCATTTCGAGGTTCTTCAACACTTTAATGTATTTTATTGATTGATATGTAATAATAATCAAAGTCAAAAGTTGCTAGCTATTGGGAAGAAGGCTGGAAAGTGACAAGAACAAAAAATTGATCTCTGGGAAACTTGAGGAAATCTAGGTTCTTCATAATACTGATAAGAAATTTTAGACCAATACCTAAAACTTATCTAGCAATCAGGACTATTCTAAGCCAAACTGTACTGCAAATCTAGAAAATTGGAATTGAATGGCTCATGTGCTGAATTAGGCATTAATTTGCTTATATGCAGATGTTTCAGTCTATGATTGCTCTTGAACCTTAGTATGGTTCATGAGCATTAATTATCGTGCATTTCAAAGTCAGATGCACCATTGTATCTTGTGCTATGTTGCTCAACTCATGACCGTTGGGCCATATTCTTTTACTTATAAATGGTGAGTTTTCCCCCTATAAAGGTATTGAAGGATGACGTTGAAGCTGCTTTGAAAGTTCTAAATTTTGCCGTATACCATAAAGAGTTGACTGACATGGAAGAGCGGGAACAAAGAGAAAGAGAGCTAGAGATGAAACATAAAGCTGATCATGACGCTGGTGGCAGTGATGAAGATCATGCCCCAACTGCTGGTGGAAAGTAAGTCTTCTTCTTCTCCATAATTATTGCTCTATATTCTCTTGCATTTATTTCTTTTATTTTACTACAGCACAAGAGTATGTTTAATGGACACAAGAGCAATGAAGTTTGACATTCAACATTCGAAAGGAAGTGGTGTCATCTGTCTTCCTACTGTACTGTTACAAATAGACTGAAAATTGTTACTGTTCAATCAAATTTGCCATAGAACTTATCATGCAGGTGATCTGCATCCATATGGTACAAATGCACCATTCATTTTACATCTTATAAAGATTAGCTTGTTATTCTATCATATTTACATATGATAGTATGGGTGTCCTAAAATTCCATATCTTTAGGTAGGGCATGTTCAAATATTGCATTGTGCTGTCGCAGTCAGTAACTTGTTCGTTTTTTTTCCTTTTGAATCTGATTTGTCCAAAAATATAATATATTTGATGTTACATGTTCATGGAGCACGAAACCTATTTGTTCCACGTTTCGAATTATTTTATAGTCCTATATTTGTTACTGGGCTCACTGGTTTCTGTTTTTCCCTTGTCAGTGCAACGGTGGATGCAATGGAAGTGGACCCAGAGCCACCAGGCCCACAACAGGATATACCTGCAGAAAGGTTTTTTTTCCCATCTCTTTTCTTATATGCAAGCACCACCAAACTCTAGATATCTCAGTAGGTATTTTACGCAAGCCCATATTTATTTTGAATGCAGAATAGAGACATTCGAATCCATTTTGGGTCAGCATGTGTTGGCAAACCATTTGGACCAGATATCAGTGGCTGAGATTGAGCAGATTGTTAACAGAGAAGCAGGTCTACCATACACAAGGCTCCAAGTTTCGTCTATATTAGAGGTGAGTGGTCACAACAGCATAGAAGGCACGCATCATTCTATGTATTTAAATATCAATTTCCGATGAATTGAATAATTTGCAAGCTGTAATGTGTAAGCTATGCTCATGTCTGCAAGTCACAACATAAGACTTGGTTTTCCCTTAAAAAAACCTCAAACTTGATTGCCTGCAAGCTAGTACTGCCAATTTAGTGATATATTTTAGGTCTAACCATTGTCTATACGTGGTTTTTTGAATCTCACACACCAATTATTTGTTACAGCGGATGCAGGACGCCAACAGGATAATGATCAGGGATGGAATTGTTCGTATTATTTAAGTAATAGTAAAGCATCCTGCATTATGGGGTTGGTGGGCTGAGATCCTGGTGTAAAGCACTCACCTCCTTGCAATGGTCGTACAATTAAGCTTCTAAATTGTTAACATGTATCAGCATTTTTGTAATTTTATTTAAGAAATTAAATGTCCTTACATTTTGGCATACGAAGAAGCCAATGGTGTTCTTATTGTGGTCTCTGTCATCCACTCCGATTTAAAAACTAACTAATATTCCACCAACAACCGTTATTTTCATGCTTGCTGTTCATACATATGGAATATCAACATCTTTGGCTTTGTTGTGTACCTTTATTTACTTTTTATTCACTAGATGAAGACCTAAAAGATGATGAAGGTATCAACGGATGAAAAATATAAATTGCTATTTACCTAGGGGCTATTGTTCGTTTTTTCCTTTTGATAATGTCTGAAAAATGTAGTAGATATACAGGCTATTGATTGTAACCACCCAATTTCAAGGTTCAATTTGAACACAGCAAACACTCAATCAGAAGGCAAGACTCTTTTGATGGTGTTGATAAAACACTTCACTTCAGTGTTGATAAAACACTTCAAAAGCCTGTGAGGCTATAGATGTTGTCTAATACACAGGTGAGCAGAATGAGGCACACATGTTTTTTTTCGAAATCGGTAAAAGTTTGATGTCTTTATAATTACTCGGCTATGAGGCACACATGATTGTTACCCGACTGGAGCTGTGGTAGCTTTATTTTTTGAGCCCGATGTGGTTGTATACATCTTAAATTTATTTATTAAGTTAAATAAAAAATTTTAATTGTATAGGTCGCATTACCATAGTATAAGGTATATCCTATTAAATTTTTATTGCAATTAGAGTTTCTATGATTCTTTTAAGGTTCTAAATTTTATGAAATATCAACAAATTTCAAGAATAGAATTTGCATACATTATTCAACAATTTGAAGTGGATTAAATTTTGAAATAGTTTGATTTTTAAAATATAAAAGAAAATACAAAAACAATAGGTGTATACAGTCAACTTGGCTATATACTAGTATAAAATCCCATCTTACTGTTTTTTTCCTCTTATAAATTAGAAGATGGGTGCAAGAAAAACACATTTTTTTGCATGTTCCAGTCGTTGTCTCTATCTTTTGACTTTTATGTCATTTTTAATGTACATCTGTTAATGTACAATTTAGAATATTGTTCACTCATTGCTTCTTATTTTTATTTCTATTGTATATTTATTATAGGTAGTGACTCACACTTTTTTTTGTTTGTATCTTTTTTACTACACATCTCTTTGTATAGAATCCAAAATACTATTCATTTGTTGCATTCTATTTTTATTTTAATTGCATATTTACTTTATTTTCGTTGCATATTATATTAATATTCGTAAATGTTGCATTAGAAATTAAACTTGCTCGCTTCGCCTTTGCCTATTGTAACATAATCCTGTTACACAGCTTCCATTGTATTATAATTTTTATTTCATAGCATAACATTCATGTCTACAATATATGTTATGACTATTTCCATTGCGTACTTTTATTAACATACGACGAAAATTGTCTGCTACATTAACACTTGAACATGTTCTACTAAAAAAATAGACTATTCATTATCAAATGACATGATTTTTTTTTTTTACAAACAATAGTTATTTTATATAATATTAATAAATACTTAATTATGAATATCACCACAAAGTAAAATCCAAAATGACATAATTCAAATTACAATCCTTAAAATAAGATTCTCCACAAAAAATAAAAGGCATACATCGAGTTCGTTAGAATGTAGTAATTAAAATAGCTAGCGTCTAGAAAAAATTGTCTAAAAATTATTTTTTTTGGAAATGATTTTTAATATATATTACAATCACATAAAACATTTGGTTACGAGACCACCACCGAGTGAAACAAATTCTCATGATTTTTTCACTTATCCATCATAAGATACGAATCTAAGAAAAAAATAATACAATAATATAATTATAATATATATGATATCCGTAGAAATTGAACTTCCAACTTCTCCTACTGTAAAGAAATTTTATCATTACGCTAAATGATTGCAGACAAAATTATCTAAAAAGTTGATAAGAAACATTAACAAATCTTTCAATTTGTTCAACCGGAGGTCGAGAATAATAGATCGTAGACCGTGACAGCAGTAGGACTGCAACCATCACGTACATGATAATTAATTGACATGTTTTTCTGAAACGTCTGTTTTGAATGTCGAAACTCCCAACCCTTTTTTTATAAACCACAGAAGTTGCTTATTAATTGAACACATGCTGTGTGCCGAGCATGCACTTTTGAACCCAGAAAAATACACAGCGGTTACACACTCGGGAGTTGGATGTAGAGTTGTAGACTCCTGATCAAGTACTACTGGTAGACTGACCATCAACGATATGGTAGAAGAGAGATCTGCCTTCTGCAATACAATACAAAAGAGTATTACTTTTATCTTGCGGGTGCAAATACAGTTAATGTGAAGCGATATGTGAATATTTGAATTTGAATTTAATTTTTTTTATTCACATTTGAATTCATATCTATATCTGAATCGTACGTCAATTTTAACACTCATATCTAAAACCATCGGATACATCTGGATTCGGATATTATATATATCTGATAGAAAAAAAATTAAATGCGGATAAATCGATATTCATTAAACAGATATCTGAATTATCTGAAATATATAGTTAAATATGAACAATAAATATTAGTAATTAGATAAATTAATCATATATTATATGTGGAATTTAAATAAAAATATGTAAAAATAATTGATTTCTAATACATGAGTTGGATTCAGACACAGATATGGATGTCAATATTTTATGAATAATACACGTCTTTTTTTTATATGAATTTTTTCGGCTCAGATGTATCAACGTTCCAAAATTTTTTTGGATTTCGTTTTTTAGATTCGAATTGGCTTTGTTGGATGTTTCTTCTTACAAAGATCCAAGAATTCGAATGTAAATTTTGAATTACAGATATCTATTGATACCCTTTAACTTTTCCGTCTCTCTTGGACTTCTCTACTTCTGTTTATGCAAATATGTGGAGGTATGGATGGTACCTATCACCAGAAATGTTTCCAACTGCTTCCGTCAACAAGAAGCTTGTGACCTCTCTCTCTCTCTCTCTGGACAAAGATCATAATACTAGAATAAGTGAAGGAGAGGGAGAGAGATCTAAAAGAGCTCCTTCTTAGTGGAAAGGGGAATAATCTAAAGTGACGAATCACATGTCTTAATCCACACGTCAAGTCCACTGGAAAGGGGAATAATCTAAAGTGACGTAGAGACGAGACCGATAGATGCTCTTGGAGTCCTTCCAAAGAAGTCTCTCTCCACATCCATCACCGGGGAGGATATCTCTGACGACGCTCCATCCACATGCCATATAGACATGGTCCCTTCCTTCCTTTTTGCCATGGTTGGTTGCATAATGATACTAGAAAAATGGTTCCATATTCTGTGGCCTTCGGAACCATTCAGATCTTTTCCAAACAGTTCGAAGATTGTCGTAGTGCCGGGTGAAGCTTGGACATGGCTGTGCAGTTTTTAATTATATATCTCCTAGTTTTTTTTTTTGTTTTTGTTTTTTTTGTGAAATTACACTAGCTTCCATGCATGTTCATAGGCTTTTAATATTCTACTAGCTTAATTAATTTCCTTGTGGGAATATATTCTCGATCCCAAGTTGCTAATTAATGCAGAACTTAATGAGCTTAATCTCCATTGTTGCTTCATCCACCAGGTTTTTCTGTCGACCAGTTTTGTAATGATCATGAACATCTCATTCAAGCATTATCAACGAAACTATCAAATACCATTATCAGAAAAAAAAGAAAAAGAAAAGGGGTGGGGGCAAAATTTTAAATTTCATCAATATGCACCATTCATCCTTCTCACCTCAATTATTTGGTCGACATACACAGGAAGGGAAGTATCCGAACTACCTCTTTATATATACAAATATATTTGTTCCCTTAAAAGAAGCCTTTTCTCCTGATGGGCATCTCTCTTTTAAGATAGCAGTGTGAGGCTTTTATCACTAACTTCTGCTAAAAACCAGTTGAAACTGATATGTGACGTTGAGCTAATGACTTTACAACAATTTCACGTGAAGATGTCCAATTAAGTCCCTGTCAAAGGGCCCATTTGGATAATTATAAATTCTGCAGTAGACGTCCACCAGGAATCAGGTTTCTTGAGAATTAATTTAGATCTGTTTGGCTTCTAGATTGTATAGAAATCCATGCGAAATCAAATAATCTTGATCCCATTTGGAAGAGCTTTCTTGGAATATCTGCCCAATACATGTAATCGTTAAAACTCTTTGTGAAACTCATAGAAGAGAATGAAGGTTACCGCGACTATAACTGAATTATTCCTAATGCATCACTCATAGAGAGCCTTAAACCAACTCGAAGTCGTAGGTCTAGACTATAACTACTTCCCATGCTCATTCATGTGCTCCACCACCGTTAGTGCTCTTCTTCTTTTTGACCTGAAAGGCATCGTCGTCGGAGGTGGATGGGGGACTAATTAGTATCTCCTTTTCCCTCCTTTAACTTTAACCAGTGCTTTCTAATTATTAGGGGAAAAAAGAAGAAAAAAGGCCATTAGAAAAGTTCTACGATTAGGTTGTATGATTGGATCCCCCTGGAGAATCTGTTTCTTTTAGATGGTAAAGAAATATTGTTCAACGTTAATCAAATTCGAACATCCTAATTAAAGCTGTAAACAACGTCTGTTATCGGTAAAATTCTGGAGTCATGTCCTTTATGAATGGAAGAAATGTGAGGACTATTTAACAAGTGTCTGATATGATGGTTGTGGATTATTTTCTACTGAAAGTGAAAGTGCCTGTCGCTCTTTCTTCCTCTTGCATTGTTCATTGTGCCCGTCTGTGACCCTCATCATCGATCATCAACCAATAATACTCCATTAATTCTAGATGTATTCCAGACTTCTGTCTACAACATACTTTGGATGTTTGGGTTTGCTTGTCTCGTCCTTATGTCTCCTTCGCAACATGCAAACCCTTCTAACTTCATTGCAATTATTATATTCTTCTTCGTATGAAACCTAGCAGCATGGTGTCAACCTTATGATTGTACCTTTCATTGTCTTTTGATATCTTTTATCATTTTCATAGCGAGGATCCTTTTTTTATTTCTTTCTCCATCAGAATATGTCGTTTGATGTGCTTGTTGTTCTTTATACTTTCAATATCATCTTTTATCGATTTAGCATCTAAATAGCCCTTATGCCAGTAACTTTGAATTACTAGTAAACCAGACATATGTGTAATGCATGTAACAATTAATTATGCATGCTTAATAATAAGATTATAAAACATATTATATTTTTATTTATTATATTTCCATTTATATGTTTTACAAATAAGTATGAAAATATAGGTCTACGGTAACACTTGGCGTTAATAGTTACTTAATTGAAATAAAATTTTGTGAAGATACAAAACTAAATGACTAAAAGTTAAAAGTATCAAAATATTATTTAATGTAACATCATTAGTCCATTTATTTAATTTTTTTTTTAAATATAACTATTCTAAGAAATATAAAAAAAATCCATTGCAATATTAATTTTTATAGCACAAAATGAATTTCTAAATAACATGTACCATTTATACAAAAATGAATAATATTGTTTAAGATTAGCTAAATTCACAACTTCAAAAGAAAAAAAAAAGTCTGAAATGTGTTAGATTTAATCCAAGTGTGTTTTTGAAATATATAAACATAAAAACTTAAATAATCGCATACTCCAACAAGTAATTTAAATATATAAACTCTTTTTTCACATATAATCACTTTATTTAAATAAATGCTTTAAATGGTATAGTTGATATAAGATGATAATTAGTAGAAAATTTTGGGAACAAACCCATTGTGAACGGAAAATCAAAGAACAAAATTAAAAAATGAAAGGCAAATTTAGCCACGAATACATATAAAACAATCTACAATGTTACAAATTTCCTTCAAACCAAATTAACATTCACATTTTTTGTTCCAACTGAGGACGGGTACTATAATACATTTGGTAGTTTGGTGTGGTAGTTTATCAAAACCAGTTTTTAGTGAAGATAACCATCATCTATTGCTAAAAATCTATGAAGTAGTGTCCGTACACTCTTTTGATTTCTTCTACTTTTAACTAAATGTAATATCGTTTCAAAATATCAGTAAGTCACCGTACATTATCATATATGACGATCATCTTTCCCTTCCATTCTCTTTTTACATCTCTTCTCTTCTCCTTTCATGTCTCTGCTGCATTCAACTAAACAACATGGCAAGTTAGAGGGAAAAAAGAAGAAGAAATTTTCAATATTAATTCCTAATATTGTCACCGTGTACATTCCAATTATGCATGTAACTCCATAGTTACATAAGAAAATCGACCTTTACTATCTAAAAAGTTCCACATCATCTCTTTGATAGCTTCTATCTCATCCTCTCCGATTAGAGGGGGCAAGTCATTGAAAGTGAAATCGCGACCATCTTCAATGCTTTCTGCAATGTAGGAGTGCTTTGGACTCTCCAGTCCTTAAAAAATAAAGTCTACCTCCTCTTGTGGTAACAAGTCACTAAAGTCAGAATAGGAAACGTAGATTATCATTAATATGATTTATTTGTAGAATATCATTGATCGTCATTGGGGACACAGGTTGTTGTTGATAATGATATTGTTTTTGTAATTGTAGTTGTTGTTGCTCATCTAGATATAACGTCCCCACGATCTCCTCCAACTTCTGTCCTATAAACCAATCACGACCATCTTCAAGTTTGTGTTTTCTAAGGATGCTCGACATTTAGTAGACCTTATTGACAATGAGATTGGATCCTTCTATACAGTACTCATACAACAATCACTTAATCTTCACTCCTTTCTTGGTCAAGAAATCAAGGTTAGTTGTGTAGAAATCAAGCGAACGTAGACCTGCAAGGATCACCTCTCATATCCCTGCAGGTCTACGTTTGCTTCCACAACTCAAAGACGGAATAATGTTTGTTCTTGTCCACACGAATGACGAGTGCAGTCCTCTAGCAAAAAAAGTATCACTCCTTCCAGTCGTTGGCAGCAGCGGCATAATCTATTGTCCACGACGACTCATTGAAGCTCTTGGTTACCTGGTGAAGAATGAGTAAAGAATTGAAAAAAAAAGAAAAAAAAGAAATGTGCAAAGGAGTGAAAAACACTAAACTATTTGGTCCTCTACGGATTAATTTGAGTGCACCCGGTGAAGAATAATCTCTTTTGCATGAACAGCCAAACCCACCACAGCTATCTATTCTTCTTTATGTCAGACAGCTATTAGGAGTCATACGTCAACATACACCTTTTTTTTTTTTTAAACTTTTTGGATGCTTTAACATGTTTCTCTCTCTACAGGTATCTATGTAAGTCATTGTTATTCTCGTTGTGATTCATTGTTGTTCTCATTACATATTATAATTGTGTCCGTAACATACTGTCAAAGAAAGGCCCCAGTCATCGTCTTTGTTCCTTGTAGCATCCTGTTATTTTTTCCATGGTAATTTGATATTTATCTTGTAACATAATATAGTAATTCTCATTGCATGTATTTCACAGTTATGGTTATAATTACATGTCACTGTTATTTTCTTACAATATCGTAGTTATTTTCATTAAATTTGACAATAGTTCAGATTTATTCTCATAATTACATGCCATAGGTATTCTCATAATTACATTTGACAATGGTTCCTGTTGCACAGACTTGTTTTTCTCTTTCTACATATCATACTCATCTCATTGCAAATCATTTTCTAAGAAGTACTTAAATGTCACATGTGCAAGTATGTCTGGCCCACTGTCGAATGCTATGATCTTATTGTTGAGTATGAATTGGCATCCAAAAATATACATTTGTATCACCCGATCATTGCCCAAATGAACCTTGAGCCTTGGCAAAGGCATTTGAATATATACACTATATATATATAAAAGTACGTGAAAAAAAGAGAAAAAGAACCAACTCCACTAGAGAAGTCCCTTTTTTTTTTATTTTTATAAACGGTAGATATATTAAGTTGATAACCCTAACGATGAAATCCACCAGAGAAGTTGATGTAGCAGCACAACCTCTGCTAGGGTTAGTGAGGACTAGCTGCATGATTTAACTACCATTTTTTTTTTAACCGTGAAAAGAAAAATGTACTATGGCCCATTTCCAAAATAAAAAAAACAAAACAAAAACAAAACAAAAAACAAAAAAACTGTGGTGTCCAATAGAGAGTGGGACAGAGAGAATAAGCATGTAGTTCATGTGTACTGACAGGGAAGCCTGGAAAAGATTGGTGTTATTGTCGACCTTTACTTTTGAATGCCTCTCATCTTCTCTCGTGTCTTCCAATCTCCCTTGGCCTTTAGGGCATGCCTTGCAAGATCAGGTAATTATTGTCAGAGCGCGCGAAATCAAATGTTATAATGGAGAACAACCATGTCATGTATATGAATGGAGTGTTTTAGATTCAAGAAATTAGAAAATACATTCTGCTGTCACCATCATACATACATACATATATATATATATATATATATACTGAAAAAAAATCTGATGATCAAGTAAAAGCTCAGAAGTAAAATACGTTTCGTGAATGACAGGTTAATTTTTGTTAAAATGGAGAGCTAGCCCAACGAAGATATCAACAACTGGCCATAGATATTTGGTACACAAACAGGTGTCTAGATGCCAGTAGTCTCCTTCAGTTTAAACTCAGAGCTTAATGGACAGACAATGTTTCTAGGCATGGCCCATGGGAGTTTGTGTTTTGATTATTATTACACATAAATCCCAGTTTCACGGATCTCATGATCATTCTCTTTAACTTTTCCTTTTCCCCGGAGACCATGGCGCTCTCCATCTTTTGCTTTCCACGATCCAGACAGCATGTGTCCTCTTTGTGCATGCTTGTGAATAATAATGCAAATGAAAAGAAATAACCCCACAAGGGCCAGGCCCTCACAGCATCCTAGGCTTGCAATCATCCTCTCCCATTTTGTGCACGTCCATTCTTCAAATCTTAGAATATATTCTTGCTGCCACTTTACACCTACATGGTCCACTTATTTGCATTATCTCAGGGAAAGCATGAGAATGGATCTATGAAAAGAGGAGACCGTGAAGAGGACATACAAGGTATTTGGGGACATTTGGTTTGAAACTACAACTTTTGACCAAAAAAAAATGGGTGGGTGGTTTTTTTTTTTTCTAGAAAAAATTATTAGAAATCGGTCTTTCTTCCAGAATGATTTTTGAAAAAACAGTGAACAATTTTTTTCCTGTGGTTTGCACTAAAAAGATGTTGATAGAAAATGATATATAATTTTGGTAACAATCTGGTTTTTTACTGAAAACTGTAGCTCTAAAAGTATTCCCAAAAATCATTTTAGTATGGATTTTTTAATTGACATTAAAAATAGTGAGACGTGGATACTACTTCTAGCATATATCCCAGCATAAATATTGTACCATCCAAATAAATTACCAAATCAATGTGATAGTAAAAGTTTTGGTAGGACTAAATGATTTAAAGATTGGGATCGATGTTTGATCTCAGAATTGAAATATGTATCTATAACAATTATCATGCTGGGAGCTATGTTTTTGTAAACGGTAATCAGTAATATTACTAAGGTAAAAAGTTTCCCAGAGTATTACATAGTATTACATAAACAAATCACATAGAACCAATTACACAGCAGGTGACCCAAAATTGTCACAGAGTAGCTGATGAACAAAAATTCAAAACTCAGAAATGTTGCATACTATCAATTAACCAAAAGTTAATCAAGTCCGAGGATTATCTTCCTGAAGAACAGGAGTTCCAGTATCATACTCCATATCAAGTTGGGGATTGTTAGGAGTTATGTTTATAAAATAATATCACGAGTATGTAGCAATATCATATGACCAAAGCAAAGACACTGGAGCTTTTGTTTTCCTGTAAATAGATTTTTCATTGCAAACAAATCTTACCATCCTACTATTTTATGAAGCGAGGATGTGTTTCCTCGAAACAAAGAGAGGTAAAAAATGAGTTCTTTTTATATTCACCTTTTTTTTTTGAATTTATTTGTTATTTTTTAAAATTTTTAATTCTTCCATTATTTCTAACATTTTTAAGTTATTCCTTTTATTTTGCTAATTATTCCTAAATTTCTCTATTCTACACCCCTCCTCTCTCTCTCTCTCTCAATATTAAAAATTAAAAATTAAAAATTTCATATCTCAATATTTGCTCTTTCCTTTTTTGTGAAATATGGATTGCTTAGGATTTTCCTTTTTTCCCGTAAGATTGTGAAACATTCACTTATTGATGTGTAATTTTTTTGGATCCATGTTTATAAAAACATTAAAAATGTTAATAGGTTTTTTTAATAAAAAAAATTCTACAATTTTTTTTCGACATTTTTATAGGTAAAATACTCTTACTTCATGGTTTCTTATGATATCCATATAAATATAAATATGTTAACATGTAAAGTACTTAGCTATTGTTAACACTTTTACATTTTTATTTTCAAATATTTTCGTGATTTATGAAAATAATGCAATCATTATTTTTTACATATAGTCTAGATTGAGGACTAGATAGAACATTGTTAGACAGGTGACATGACATTAAATTAAATTATAGATAAAAGTTAGACAAGAAACTTGTAAATGACAGTTAATCTTATGCAAACAATAATCACATGGAAGCTAATACTTTATTTCGTATTTTGTATTATTTTGACTAATAATGGTTTATTCATAAAGTAAGTCACAATTAATGCATGAACATCAGATTTTAGAAGCTGGCTAGTGAAGTTGAATAATTCATTTATTTTTAAATTATTTTAAAGCTATTTTTATATGTTTGTGATATCCAAAATTGGTGTGTAAATAAACTTAATCATTTTCCTTTTTTTTTTGTACACGGGTTTTTCACTTGCATACAACTAAAGGATTACATATGCCTATTTTTTGAGAAACTATTGTCTTATTTGAGAATGGTTTGTAGAATGCACTAAAGTAGGAAGTGATTTTTCCTCTATTTATACTACTTTTAAAAGAACGGTTTTATAATTTAAGATTTTAAGAAAGTGTCATTTAAGGCTTTAGGGTTTTTACTCTAAGGTTTTAAGTAAATGTTAGTTGACTTTAGGATATATTGAGAGTATGACATGTGGCACTCTCTCACTATATAGCAAATTAAAAAATGATGACTTATAGTTGCTTAATTATTACATAACTTGTGAAGGTCCACTAAGTTTAATGCAATCAATTGTATTCACACACAAATTATAAGAGAAAAATATAAATGTAAAATAATGATATCAAGTCTTAAACATTTAACATTCCATAAAAATTTACCTCTATTTTTCTTTATCCCTATATTATTTAGATTATTTTTTCACTCTTATTTTACATCACTATTGTTATTTAATTTTTTATTTTTAATTGTGTAAAATACATTTTTAGTCTATTGTAACTTGTAAGGCATACCATATCTAGCATGACACATAAAATTAACATCTAATGTAGTACAATGTCTTTTCATCTTCTTTTATAAAGATTTATATATAATATGTTATTTATTATTATATTTCATGTTTATAAAATTAAATGTTGCTTAAAGAGTTGAACATTTGATATCCTTTAAAAGTTACCTACATTTTTCTTTATCCTTATATTATTTAGATTCAATTTTTTCATTCTTTTTTTACATCACAATTTTAAAGATTTATAATATAGCACAATATCCTTTCATCTTCTTTTATAAAGATTTGTATATAATATATTATTTATTATCGTATTTCATGTTCATAAAGTTTTGAACATTTGACATTCCACAAAAAGATATTTATATTTTTCTTTATCCCTATATACTATTTAGATTCATTTTTTTCCCACTCTTTTTTTACATCACTATTATTTTTTTTCCATTTTTAATTGTGTAAAATATGTTTTTAGTCTATTATCTATACTCCATTTAAATAAAAATGAGAGTTGAGGGCATACCACTATCAGAAGCATAATATGTGATATACCAAATTAACATCTAATGGAGGATATTGTCCTTTCATCTTCCTATTTAAATTATATATATAATATATTATTTATTACCACATATCATGTTCATAAAGTTAAATACATCTTCAATTTAAAATTTAATTTATCTCCATTTAATTTTGTATTTTTCTAAATAAATTATTTTATAGTTACTTTCCAATGGACAATTACAATACAATTAAGACTAATGTTGGAATTATTATAATGCTATAGAAATATGTGTATCTATTTTACAGTATAGTTTGTTTGAGAATATGTCCTTCTTGGAAATGTAAAACTTCTTGATATATTACTACTTTTAATTCTCTCCTAATAAATCATTTGACTTTTTAATGTAAACCTTAATTCATATTACATTAGATTTTTTAATATTTTTTATAATAAATATATTTAAAAAATTATTAAAATATAGGGGCTAATTATGTTAATATTAAATAATATTTTGGGACCTTTAACTTTTCATCATTTATTTTTATAATATTTTCAAAAGTTTATTTCAAATAAATGAATAATTAATGTCAGGTGTAAGTACAATCTTATATTTTCTTATTACAATTAAAAATATATTTATAAAAAATAATATTTTATAATTAAGCATGTATAGTTGATAGGTACATCGCACGTCCTGCTCACTAATAATTTTCCAATTTAACAATAGCATCTCATATTTACAGAGCAAACCCTGTTGATTTCATCACTTCATTTATGTCTTCTACAGATTTTTTTTCAATCCTCGTTAAAACAGCATTCCTTTGACACACTTCGCTAGCAAGTGTGCTACTCTCAGAACAAACGCAATAATTTTCTCTCCTTCGAAAAAAAACACAAGAATTTTCTCATTTCCAAGAAAAATTCCTACAATATATTATATATGCACGATATATCTTGGTTATCGTCATATAAACCATGAGATTTTATGTTTCAAAAAAAGTCTTTAATTTTTATGAAATCTTATATAGCTCCCCAAGTTTGAAGTATATTTTGTAAAAGTGACCCTGAACTTTTCCCGACCCAAATGCGTTAAACTGGTTTTAACAACAGAAGCAAATTCAAAAAAGAAGAAGAAAACAACAGAAGCAAATTAACAATGCCCAATCCACAATGTGCGATGAGCATGTCTAAACAGTCATGAAAAGATTAATACCCACAGTATGGTCTTATGACAATTGTGACCTACATGTCTTAGAAGTTTGATGGAGAATAAAGAATCTGATGAAAGTGGTTCTATGAAATGGGAAGGGTGTGCAGTGGTGCACTGGGTCTGTGAATTTCTGAAGCTTTTTTTTTTTGCTCTCTTTTTCAATTGACCTCCAGATAGAGCACATGAATACAAGTCAGTTTTACACTGTGGGGGTAAGTAATATTTTATCAAATCCATTTACTCTTAAGCCCAAAATCAAGGGGCAGGGGCAGGGGCAGGGGCAGGCGTGAGTCATCATGATAGTTCCCTCCCCTCTCTCTGCTCCTCTTCTGCTAGCCACCAAAACTCTGCCTCTGTCATGTGTCAGACATGGGTGACTTGTGCTTTTCTACCTTGGCAAGAAAGTGAGAAAGCTCTCAGCTGAAGACCAGGAAGTGTTGAAAAAGAAACAAAATAGGTGAAACCCATCAATATTTTGCATCACCTGAATCCATTGAACCACTCTTCGTGCAATATAACAGTCAACATTGTCCTCACCTTGGTATCTGCTTCTTTGGTTCCTGGTGGATTAATTGAAGCAGATAGAATGAGAGAGGCTATCCTGTGGCTTCTTGCTCTCTTCTGGTCCTGGCCTCCTTGTGCTGGTCTTCTATCTCCCAAAGGTGTCAACTATGAAGGTAGTTGTGTTTCTCATGTGTTCTTCCTTGAATCTATTGTCAATACCTGTTTCTCTGAAATGGTTTGGTTTCTATGGCTCCAGTGCAAGCTCTGATGGGCATTAAGGAATTCCTCAAGGACCCTCATGGTTCTTTGAACAATTGGGATCAGAATTCTGTTGATCCTTGCAGCTGGACAATGGTCTCATGTTCCCCTGAGAATCTTGTCCTTGGACTGTAAGTTCCAGTTGCGGATCGCGTTACAAATCATGACCATCTTTCCTATTCTTCTTGCGTAAATTATACCTGGTGTTGTTGGTGCAGAGAAACCCAAAGCCAGAGTCTATCTGGAACTCTTTCACCAAGTGTAGGGAACTTGACAAATCTCCAGTCACTGTAAGTTTTTCAACGAGCAAATATAGTTTTCTCTAGGTAGATGTTCTCTTGTTCTTTTTTTCTTTTTCTTTTTTTTCTCGTCAGTTGGTTGGTCTAATTAGTGAGAATGGCTCGTAGCTCATTGCAGAACAACAATATATCAGGGACTATTCCACCTGAGATTGGAAAGCTCTCAAAACTAAGGACGCTTGACCTGTCAAACAACAAATTCACTGGTGAATTACCGCCTTCTCTGGGCCAACTGACAAATCTTGTATATTTGTAAGAAAACATTACTACGCTGGTGCTAAATTCTGTGGATAGATTTTTACCATCATATCTGGGGAAAATTTTGCTCATTGGTTATCTTTATTTTATCTTCTGTTGGATTGGAAACAGGAGGCTTAACAACAATACTCTGTCTGGCCCATTTCCTAGGTCACTGACCAACATCACCCAGCTAGCGTTTCTGTAAGCTCCTAGTCTGTCAAATTCATGTTCTGGTTCTCAGAATAATCATTTCTCTCTAAATGGTTATCTGAAGGTTTTGTTCTTGCAAATTGCTTTTTCTAGGGACGTGTCATATAACAATTTGAGGGGTCCTGTGCCACGCTTCTCCGCAAGGACCATCAAGTAAGGATCTTGTGGATTTTCTTTGTTTTTTATGTTTTATTTTCTTCCATGTTCTGTATGTAGTCTGAAGACGAGATAGATGGTCCTAATTAGTTCAGCATATACAACACTTTGGTCATTCTACGCTTGGGTATAGACCAGGCTAAACGCATGGTATTCAGTTTAGTTTTAATTGGAAGCTTAGTTCAGAACTTCAACAACATGACCCTCCTCTCTAAGAGGTTCTTTATTTCGTTAACCACATTTGTCTAAAAGAAAAAGTGAGAGTTCAGTTGTCAGAGTTTAATTCCTTGCAGCTTTGTTTTTAGGAAAAAAAGGGTAATTTCTAATTGGAAGTGAAGCTTTCTTCTAGCAGTGGATTATCCTAATCTTGCCCACTTATAGCTGTACATCATTAACTTTTCTTTTGATTTAATTTTCATGCAGCATTATAGGGAATCCTCTGATTTGCGCAACTGGTTCGGAGAAGGAATGCAAGATGCCTCTGCCTACTTCAAACTTGAATAATTCACAGAGTAATAGCAAACTCTAGAGCCCAATAACTATTACAGATTTTGAGATCCTAACATTGTCATAGAGCATGCTTATTACTCTTGATTGGTGATGTTGGTTTTTTTCTGGCAAAACGATTGGTTATGTTGTTGAATTTTATTATTTTTGTATCTGACCTCTTGTTCATTATACTACTTGTTAAGGAACTCCGACCCTGGGCAGAGCCAAAAGTTACAAAGTTGCTCTTGCTTTTGGGTTGAGCATTGGCTGCACTTGCCTAATCGTGGGAATTGGGCTATTTCTGTGGTGTAGGCAGAAACACAATCAGCAGATCTTCTTTGACGTTAATGGTTTGTATAGAAACAAAACATCTAATAATTAGTCAGGATTGTTGTTATGCTAATATGATCATATATTATTTTGGTAACCAAACAAAACCACATCGGTATTTATTTTCAGATCAACACAAAGAAGAAATTTCTCTTGGAAACTTAAAAAGATTCCCATTTAGGGAGCTTCAAGTTGCCACGGATAACTTCAGCAATAAAAACATACTTGGAAAGGGTGGATTTGGAAATGTTTACAAGGGTTATCTTCGAGATGGAACTGTTGTAGCCGTAAAAAGGCTCAAGGATGGAAATGCTGCTGGTGGGGAAACCCAATTTCAGACGGAAGTAGAGATGATAAGCTTGGCAGTTCATAGGAATCTCCTCAAGCTGTATGGCTTTTGTGTGACAGCGACAGAAAGACTTCTGGTTTATCCTTACATGTCCAATGGAAGTGTGGCTTCACGACTCAAAGGTATGTGGAGTGATTATTTTAGAATGTTAAAGATGTGTGATCGAGTCAAGCATTTCAAACTTGTGGTTGAGCAAGTCTAGTATCAAGCAAAAGTCCTACATAAAATCCCAACACAGTAATTTTCATTTTAAAAAAACCGGACACAGTGGACACTGGACAACATTTCACTAGATTTAAAGTTGGCTACCAATTGAGTAGCACTGTTTTTCTCTTGTGAAGGTATAGAGTGGGAAATCTCACATCTGTGGTGGCAATCCAAGTTTTGGACTTATTATATGAAAAAAAAAAAAACTAAACAAGGAGGAAAATTTTAAAAAGAAAGAAAGAAAAGAATATTACCAATTAGACTTGCAATTGTGATATTGTTACATGAAAAACGTGCATTACTTCCTTTGGTGTTGAAACTTAACAAAGTTAACAACATACCTCCCAAAGTTCTGAAGCCATGTTTACTTCCAAGTTCCCAGTGAACTATTGGTTCTGCATTTGTTTCTTGAGAAACTCAGGATATCATAAGAGCACATCATTCATCATTTATCTCTAACATACTTTGCATGACTCATCAGTGATATGTGAAACGGCATGAGAAACTCTTCACAACTAGAGGACTTGAGCATGAAAAGTTTCAAGTGTAATAGAAAGCTAATGAAATTAAT
Organism: Posidonia australis; assembly: GCA_024699735.1. NCBI lineage: Eukaryota > Viridiplantae > Streptophyta > Magnoliopsida > Alismatales > Posidoniaceae > Posidonia > Posidonia australis. The sequence goes on from JAMKQA010003518.1 coordinate 34,768, forward strand.
TTGTGGTTAAGCTAAAATAGTTAGAACCTCTAGCTGAATTTCAGCAGTGTTCTTGTTTTCCAAAATCGTGTAGGAAAACCAGCATTGGACTGGAGTACCAGGAAGAGAATTGCATTGGGAGCTGCAAGAGGCCTACTGTACCTTCATGAGCAGTGTGATCCAAAAATCATACACAGGGATGTCAAGGCTGCAAATATATTACTCGACGAGTATTGTGAAGCCATAGTGGGAGATTTTGGGCTTGCAAAACTTTTGGATCACCAAGATTCTCATGTAACCACAGCTGTTCGGGGCACTGTGGGTCATATAGCTCCAGAATATCTCTCCACAGGACAATCGTCAGAAAAAACCGATGTCTTTGGCTTTGGAATTCTACTTCTTGAACTCATCACTGGTCAAGGAGCTCTAGAATTTGGAAAGGCAGCAAATCAGAAAGGAGCAATGCTTGATTGGGTAAAGCCAAATTAACTACTAGAAACTTGATCTTGAATGAGAACGGCTTCTGCATCATAACCCAAATCATCTCTTATGTATGCCGCTGTTTTTTACTTTGTACAAAGGCATCCCTGCATGCAAGTTGTGAAGAAAGACTTTACTTTGTACAAAGGCATCCCTGCATGCAAGTTGTGAAGAAAGACCAAGGTTCTAATGCCTGTTGTGACTCTTCTATCTGATGTTTTCTTGCAGGTCAAAAAAATTCACCAAGAAAAGAAGCTCGATATGATAGTAGACAAGGACTTGAAGAGCAACTACGATTGGATCGAGTTGGAAGAGATGATCCAAGTGGCACTTCTCTGCACTCAGTACCTTCCCAGCCACAGACCCAAGATGTCCAATGTAGTCAGGATGCTCGAAGGTGATGGACTTGCAGAGAGATGGGAAGCTGCACAGAGAGTAGAGGTCCAGAAGTGCAAGGCACACGAGTTTTCTTCCTCAGAACGATACTCGGACCTCACCGATGACTCATCTTTGCTTGTCCAAGCAATTGAGCTCTCCGGACCAAGGTAGGAGTGCTGTCAAGACGATAAAGTGAAGATATATCAAATTATAAGGAAGAAATCCAAAAGATTGGAATAGGGAAGGGCATGTATAGGGTATAATGATATTGTAGCCTCAGCAGGATCATTACGAGTGATGCCTGGTTGTACATTAGGCGCGATATTCTCAGGAGAGGTATTTTTGCTTCTTTGATGGCTTTAGAAGTGAGGCATGATGAACTGACTAGTATCGAGCTTCTTCTGTCTTGTACCAAAACAACTGGTTCCTTGACATGGATCTCGCTTATTCTTATGAAAATGTACACATCAAATAATCTCAGTTTCCGCATATTGTGTAGTTTTTACCAATAAAACTATCAAATGTATGTAGCAGAAGGTGGGCTAGAAGCATGCATTGAAACAAAATACATGACTGAACAGTAGTAAATGGAAATTGCCAGTCATCCTTGTTTCTGTGGTTTAATTGCTTTCATGGTCTATCTTAACTGAAACGTGGTGTCCTTTTTCACTGAATTCTGCAACCTGCACAATGTTTCATGTATGCAGCATTCATTTCTGTGGACACCTTTCCAGGTATTGCTCAGGTTTTATGCTCTTATTGTTATAGCATGACCTGCTTAATTTTTTAAATATACAAAAATGGGAAAGACATCGGTTTTTACATCTCCTTATGATTTTGAATGGTGAATGGGGAAAAAAGGATCACATGATGCCAGCACAGGACCAACACAATTTAGAGAAGAAAAAAAAAGTGAGCAAAACAGGTGTAAAAATCGTGAGCAACTTAAAAGGTTTGGGAGTAAAAATTAAAAATAGTTGCTGGAACCGGGACTATTTTAAGTGATAAACCCAAAAAAATTGTATGGAACACAAGGACTATTTCATATTCAAATGGATAATTTATACAATCCACTTTCATATTGCTGTAAGACATCAATTTTCGTGATTTCCCTGCCATAGTTAGATCAAGATAGACTTATCAACCACTGATGGCCATTCAAACCTTAGTTTCAATGAACAAACTTTAGGTATATTTGATCTAAACTCAATACTACACCCATACAGCAAGATGTTACGTGTATAGCTGCAGATATGCCGGACGGCTACTAAAAGGCTGCTAACCAACAATCACAGATCCACACTACATGTATTGGAGAAACCTGCACCTTGAAACATAAGATGATTGACCTTTCAAGGTCCCGAAACTTGGTAAGTTCCTGTATATCCTCAAAACTTCACTTCCATTCAGAGTTCCAATTAGAAAGAACGGAGTAACCTATAAGGCAATAGCAGAAAAATATATATGGCGATTGAAAACACTGTTGTCCATTATAATTAAAAACGTAAAACATAGTGAATACCATCGAAGCATGCATATCATCTTGCAATATATTTGAGTCATGAGGAAAGGTTGATAGAACGTCAAGATGCTCAATATGCTTTAAATACTACATCATCTGCATTATATATGCTTTCAAACTTCGACTTTATTCAATGCTGGAAACTCTATGGGAAAATTGACGTTGAAAAGGATCTAGGTTGTGTCACATGCCAATCTGCTTTGCTAGGCGTGTCAATAATCCGAAAATATCTGAAAATCTTTTTCGAATTTGTATTCGAAATCTTGAATTTTTATTCAAAAAAATATTCGACGATTCGAAGTCGAATTTGAAAAAAAAGTTCGAAAGGATCGAAAATATTTAAATCTGAAAATTTAATATTTTTATTTATTTATTTTAAATTAATCTATCTATTTACGTGTAAAACTTAAGACAAAAGTATCTAATAATTAATAAATAAAAACTTAAATACTATCTTTGCAAAATTTATACATATATAATAACTCAAAAACTAAAACCCTAACTTAACATTCTAACAAGTCCGCAGCCCACTCCATAGGACGAGTCGTCCTCCGCCTCCGCCTCCTCCTCCACTCCTCCACTCACCTGTCATCCCCTCCTCTTTGCGTCGAATCTGAGCACACAGGACGCGTCCTCCTCCGCCTCCTCCTCCTCCATCATCCCGTCCTCGACTCCTCCTCTTTGCCTCTCACGCTCAGCCTCAACAAGCCTGCAGCCCACAGGACGAGTCGTCATCGTCGTCCTCCTCCACTCATCTCCTCGACCTCACTCAGTCACTTCCCACTGGACAAAAGGCAGCTTCCGCTTCCGCTTCCGACTTCCCCTCCTCCTCCTCGCTTCTGACTTCCGGGCACTCCTCACCAGACAACAGAGGCTTCCCCACCTCCTCCTCTGCTCTCCAGATTGTTGATTTTTTGTTGTTGTGTTTTTAGCGCTAACTTTGAATATTTTTTTGTTGTTGTTTACTTGTGTTTGAACTTATATCATTAATTTTTGTTTAAACATAACTTAGACATTTGTTATTTATTTGTATCTATTTATGTTGGAGAAGAATTGAGCTTAATTTTATTTGAAGAAACTTTGTAATTATAATTTATGATTTATAGTTAACACTTATTGAATTATTATAGTTGAGTTTGATTATCATGTTGTTTACATTTATTTTTTATAAAAATATGTTATATATTCATTGAATAGTATTCAATGAATACTTAAATTATTATCTTATATTTTTGGGTTTATTATTTTAGGTTTATTATTTACAAATTTATAATATTTATATTTTGGATTTTTTGGATATTTCAAATACGAACGTATTTGTATTTAGATTTCTTAGTGAAATTTGAATAATATTTGAATTCGAATACATTCGACAAATTCAGATTCGAATATTGAATTTAATATTTGTTTGCATATGGATAAATTTTGAAATTCGAATTTGAATATTGATAGATTCGTTTCGTTTACACTCCTGTGCTTTGCATAGCCACAGATGCATGATCTACTGAGCAATCAAAAGACAACTATAACGTGTCATGAAATCTCTACTTACACACATGGAAGTTGATTTAGCAAGAAAGTCAAGCTCGCTAGGAAGAATAAAAAGA
>JAMKQA010003519.1:0-11588 GCA_024699735.1 Posidonia australis
CCTCTGATCCAGAGGTGATCCGAGTCGTTGGTTCCATATTGCCATGGACCAGCCATCTATCCTTTTCTCGTGACACCACTGATCCGGAGGTGATCCGTGTCGTTGGTTCCTTATAGCCTAGGACCAACCATCTATCCTTTTCATGAGACACCTCTGATCCGGAGGTGATCCGAGTCGTTGGGTCCTCATAGCCTAGGACCAACCATCTATCGTTTTCTCGAGACTCTCCTGATCCGGAGGTGATCCCTGTCGTTGGTCCCCTATAACCTAGGACCAACCATCAATCCGTTTATCGAGACTCCTTTGATCCGGAGATGATCTGAGTCGTTGTTTCCATTCGTCCTAGGACCAACCATCTATCCATTTCTCGAGAATCCTGTGATCCGGAGGTGGTCCGAGTCGTTGGTTCCTTATAACCAAGGAACAAGCATCTAACCTTTTCTCGAGACTCCTCCGATCCGGAGGTGATCCGAGTCGTTGGTTCCTTATAGCCTTGGACCAACCATCCATCTATCCTTTTATTAAGTCTCCCCAGATCTGGAGGTGATCCGAGTTGTTGGTTCCTTATAGCCTAGGACCAACCATCTATCGTTTTCTCGAGACTCCTCTGATGTTGAAGTGATCCGAGTCGTTGGTTCCTTATAGCCTAGGACCAACCACCTATCCTTTTCTCGAGACTCTCCTGATCCGGAGGTTATCCGTGTCGTTGGTCCCATACAGCCTAGGACCAACCATCTATCCTTCTCTCGAGACTCCTCTGATCCGGAGGTGATCCAAGTCGTTGGATCCATATAGCCTAGGACCATCCATCTATCCTTTTCTCAAGACTCCTTTGATCCGAAGGAGATCCGAGTCGTTGGTTCCATATAGCATTGGACTAACCATCTAACCTTTTCTCGAGACTCCTCTGATCCTGTGGAGATCCGAGTCGTTGGTTCCTTATAACCAAGGACAAACCATCTGACCTTTTCTATAGACTCCTCTGATCCGGAGGAGATCCGAGTCGTTGGACGCTTATAGTCTAGGACCAACCATCTATCCTTTTCTCGAGACGCCACTGATCTGGAGGTGACCTGAGTCGTTGGTTCCTTATTACCAAGGACCAACCATCTACCCTTTTCTCGAGGCTCCTCTGATCCGAAGGTGATCCGAGTCGTTGGTTCCTTATAGCCTAGGACCAACCATCTATCCTTTTCCTGAGACTCCTCTGACCCTGTGGTTATCCGAGTCGTTGGTTTCATTTTGCCAAGGAGCAACCATCTATCCTATTCTCGAGACACCTCTGATCCAGAGGAGATCCGAGTCGCTGGTTCCATATAGCCTATGACCAACCATCTATCCTTTTCTCGAGACTCCTCTGATCCAGAGGTATTCCGAGTTGTTGGTTCCTCATAGCCTAGGACCAACCATCTATCCTTTTCTCAAGACTCCACTGATTCAGAGGTGATCCGAGTCCTTGGTTACTTATAGCCTAGGACCCACCATCTAAGCTTTTTTTGAGACTCGTCTGTTCTGGAGGTGATCCAAGAAGTTGGTTCCATGTAGCCTAGGAGCAACCATCTATCCTTTCCTCGAGACTCCTCTAATCCGGAGGAGATCCGAGTCGTTGGTTCCTTATAGCCTAGGACCAACCATCTATCCTTTTCTCGAGACTCCTCTGATCCGGAGGAGATCTGAGTCGTTTGTTCCTTATAACCTAGGACCAACCATCATTACTTTTCTAGAGACTCCTCCGATCCGGAGTTGACCAGAGTCGTTCGTTCCTTATAGCCTAGGACCAACAATCAATCCGTTTATCGAGACTCCTTTGATCCGGAGATGATCTGAGTCGTTGTTTCCTTTCGACCTAGGACCAACCATCTATCCATTTCTTGAGAATCCTATGATCCGAAGGTGATCCGAGTCGTTGGTTCCATATAACCAAGGAACAACCATCTTTCCTTTTCTCGAGAGTCCTCAGATCTGGAGGTGATCCGAGTCGTTGGTTCCTTATAGTCTTGGACCCGCCATTTATCCCTTTCTCGAGATTCCTCTAATCCGGAGGTGATTCGAGTCGTTGGTTCCTTATAGCCTAGGACCAACCATCAAAACATTTCTAAGACTCCTCAGATCCAGTGGAGATCCGAGTCGTAGGTTCCTGATTGCCAAGGACCGACCATCTATCCTTTTCTCGCGACTCCACTGATCCTGTGGAGATCCGAGGCGTTGTTTCCTTACAGCCAAGGACCAACCATCTATCCTTTTCTCGATACTCCTCCGATCCGGAGGCGATCTGAGTCGTTGGTACCCTATAGCCTTGGACCAACCATCAATCCTTTTCTCGAGACTCCTCTGATCCGGTGGTGATCCGAGTCATTGGTTCCATATAGCATAGGACCAACCATCAATCCTTTTTCTCGAGACTCCCCTGATCCGGTGGAAATCCGAGTCGTTGGTTCCTTTTAGCCTTGGACCAACCATCCATCTGTCCGTTTCTTAAGACTCCCATGATCCGGAGGTGATCCGAGTTGTTGGTTCCATATAGCCTAGGACCAACCATCTATCCTTTTCTCAAGACTCCTCTGATCCAGTGGAGATCCGAGTCGTTGGTACCTTATAGCCTTGGACCAACCATCCATCTGTCCTTTTCTTGAGACACCTCAGATCTGGAGGAGATCCGAGTCGTTGGTTCCTTATAGCCTAGGACCAACTATCTATCCTTTTCTCGAGACGCCACTGATCCGGAGGTGACCCGAGTCCTTGGTTCCATATTACCTAGGACCAACCATCTACCCTTTTCTCGAGACTCCTCTGATCAGGAGGCGATCCGTGACGTTGGTTCCTTATAGCCTAGGACCAACCATCTATCCGTTTCTTGAGACTCCTCTGATCCGGTGGTTATCCGAGTCGTTGGTTCCATATTGCCTACGACCAACCATCTATCCTTTTCTTGAGACTCCTCCGATCCAGAGGAGATCCGAGTCGCTGGTTCCTTATAACCTAGGACCAACCATCTATCCTTTTCTCGAGACTCCTCTGTTTCGGAGGTGATCCGAGTCGTTGGTTACTTATAGCCAAAGACCAACTACCTATCCTTTTCTCGAGACTCCTCTGTTCCGGAGGTGATCCGAGTCGTTGGTTCCATGTAGCCTAGGAGCAACCATCTATCATTTCCTCGAGACTCCTCTGATCCGGAGGAGATCTGAGTCGTTGGTTCCATATAGCCTAGGACCAACCATCTATCCTTTTGTCGAGACTCCTATGATCCGGAGGAGATCCGAGTCTTTGGTTCTTTATGACCTAGGACCAACCATCTTTACTTTTCTCGAGACTCCACCGATCCGTAGGTGACCAGAGTCATTGGTTCCTTATTGCATAGGACCAACAATCAATCTGTTTATCGAGACTCCTTTGATCCGGAGATGATGTGAGTCGTTGTTTCCTTTCGGCCTATGAACAACCATCTATCCTTTTCTCGAGACTCCTCAGATCTAGAGGTGATCCGAGTCGTTGGTTCCATATTACCTAGGACCAACCATCTAACCTTTTCTCGAGACTCCTCTGATCCGGATGCGATCCGAGTCGTTGGTTCCTTATAGCCTAGGACCAACCATCTATCCTTTTCTTGAAACTCCTCTAATCCGGTGGTTATCCGAGTCGTTGGTTCCATTTTGCCTAGGACCAACCATCTACCCTATTCACGAGACACCTCCGATCCAGAGGAGATCCGAGTCGCTGGTTCCATATAGCCTAGGACCAACCATCTCTCCTTTTCTCGAGACTCCTCTGATCCAGAGGTGTTCCGAGTTGTTGGTTCCTCATAGCCTAGGACCAACCATCTATCATTTTCTCAAGACTCCACTGATTCAGAGGTGATCCGAGTCGTTGGTTACTTATAGCCTAGGACCAACCATCTATCCTTTTCTCGAGACTCCTCTGTTCCGGAGGTGATTCGAGTTGTGGGTTCCATGTAGCCTAGGAGCAACCATCTCTCCATTCCTCAAGACTCCTCTGATCCAGAGGAGATCCGAGTCGTTGGTTCCTTATAGCCCAGGACCAACCATCTATCCTTTTCTCGAGACTCCTCTGATCCGGAGGAGATCAGAGTCGTTTGTTCCTTATAACCTAGGACCAACCATCTTTACTTTTCTCGAGACTCCTCCGATCCGGAGGTGAAATGAGTCGTTGGTTCCTTATTGCCTAGGACCATCAATCAATCCGTTTATCGAGACTCCGTTGATCCGTAGATGATCTAAGTCGTTGTTTCCTTTCGGTCGAGGACCAACCATCTATTAATTTCATGAGAATCCTCAGATCCGAAGGAGATCCGAGTCGTTGGTTCCATATAACCAAGGAACAACCATCTTTCCTTTTCTCAAGATTCCTCTGATCTGGTGGTGATCTGAGTCGTTGGGTCCTTATAGCCTTGGACCCGCCATTTATCCCTTTCTCGAGATTCCTCTGATCCGGAGGTGATTCGAGTCGTTGGTTCCTTATAGCCTAGGACCAACCATCAAAACATTTCCTAGGACTCCTCAGATCCGGTGGTGATCCGAGTCTTAGGTTCCTGATTGCCATGGACCAACCATCTATCCTTTTCTCGAGACTCCACTGATCTTGAGGAGATCCGAGGCGTTGTTTCCATACAGCCTAGGACCAACCATCTATCCATTTCTCGAGACTCCTCTGATCCGGAGGTGATCCGAGTCGTTGGTTCCATATAGCCTAGGAACAACCATCTATCCTTTTCTCGAGACTCCTCTGATCCGTAGGTGACACGTGTCGTTGGTTCCCTATTGCCTTGGACCAACCATCTATCCTTTTCTCGAGACTCCTCTGATCCGAAGGTGATGCGAGTCGTTGGTTCCTTATAGCCTAGGACCAACCATCTAACCTTTTCCCGAGACACCTCAGATCCGGAGGTGATCCGAGTCGTTGGTTCCCTATTGCCTTGGACCAACCATCTATCCTTTTCTCGAGATTCCTCTGATCCGGAGGTGATTCGAGTCGTTGGTTCCTTATAGCCTAGGACCAACCATCAAAACATTTCCTAAGACTCCTCAGATCCGGTGGTGATCCGAGTCTTAGGTTCCTGATTCCCATGGAACAACAATCTATCCTTTTCTCAAGACTCCACTGATCTTGAGGAGATCCGAGGCGTTGTTTCCATACAGCCAAGGACCAACCATCTATCCATTTCTCAAGACTCTTCTGATCCGGAGGTGATCCGAGTCGTTGGTTCCATATAGCCAAGGAATAACCATCTATCCTTTTCTCGAGACTCCTCTGATCCGGAGGTGACACGAGTCGTTGGTTCCCTACTGCCTTGGACCAACCATCTATCCCATTATCGAGATTCCTCCGATCCGGAGGTGATCCGAGTCGTTGGTTCCTTATAGCCGAGGACCAACCATCTAACCTTTTCCCGAGACACCTCAGATCCGGAGGTGATCCAACTCTTTGGTTCCTGATTGCCTAGGACCAACCACCTATCCTTTTCCCGAGACTTTCCAGATCCGGAGGTGATCCGAGTCGTTGCTTCCTTGTAGCTAGGGACCAACCATCTATCCTTTTCTCGATACTCCTCCGATCCGGAGGCGATCCGAGTCGTTGGTACCCTATAGCCTTGGACCAACCATCAATCCTTTTCTCGAGACTCCTCTGATCCGATGGTGATCCATGTCATTGGTTCCATATAGCATAGGACCAACCATCCATCTGTCCGTTTCTTGAGACTCCCCCGATCCGGAGGTGATCCGAGTTGTTGGTTCCTTATAGCCTAGGACCAACCATCTATCCTTTTCTCAAGACTCCTCTGATCCAGTGGAGATCCGAGTCGTTGGTACCTTATAGCCTTGGACCAACCATCCATCTATCCTTTTCTTGAGACTCCTCAGATCCAGAGGAGATCAGAGTCGTTGGTTCCTTATTGCCTAGGACCAACCATCTATCCTTTTCTCGAGACGCCACTGATCCGGCGGTGACCCGAGTCCTTGGATCCATATTACCTAGGACCAACCATCTACCCTTTTCTCGAGACTCCTCTGATCCAGAGGCGATCCGAGTCGTTGGTTCCTTATAGCCTAGGACCAAACATCTTTCCTTTTCTTGAGACTCCTCTGATCCGGTGGTTATCCGAGTCGTTGGTTCCATATTGCCTACGACCAACCATCTATCCTTTTCTTGAGACTCCTCCGATCCAGAGGAGATCCGAGTCGCTGGTTCCTTATAGCCTAGGACCAACCATCTATCCTTTTCTCGAGACTCCTCTGTCTCGGAGGTGATCCGAGTCGTTGGTTACTTATAGCCTAGGACCAACTACCTATCCTTTTCTCGAGACTCCTCTGTTCCGGAGGTGATCCGAGTCGTTGGTTCCATGTAGCCTAGGAGCAACCATCTATCATTTCCTTGAGACTCCTCTGATCCGGAGGAGATCTGAGTCGTTGGTTCCTTCTAGCCTAGGACCAACCATCTATCCTTTTGTCGAGAGTCCTATGATCCGGAGGAGATCTGAGTCTTTGGTTCCTTATGACCTAGGACCAACCATCTTTACTTTTTCGAGACTCCTCCGATCCGTAGGTGACCAGAGTCGTTGGTTCCTTATAGCCTAGGACCAACAATCAATCTGTTTATCGAGACTCCTTTGATCCAGAGATGATCTGAGTCGTTGTTTCCTTTCGGCCGAGGACCAACCATCTATCCATTTCTCGAGACTCCTCTGATCCGGAGGTGCTCCGAGTCGTTGGTTCCATATAGCCTATGAACAACCATCTATCCTTTTCTCGAGACTCCCTTGATCCGGAGGTGACACGAGTCGTTGGTTGCCTATAGCCTTGGACCAACCATCTATCCTTTTCTATAGACTCCTCTGATCCGGAGGTGATCCGAGTCGTTGGTTCCTTATAGCTTTGGACCCGCCATCTATCCCTTTCTCGAGATTCCTCTGATCCGGATGTGATCCGAGTCGTTGGTTCCTTATAGCCTAGGATCAACCATCTAACCTTTTCCCGAGACACCTCAGATCCGGAGGTGATCCGAGTCGTTGGTTCCTGATTGCCTAGGACCAACCACCTACCCTTTTCCCGAGACTTTCCTGATCCGGAGGTGATTCGAGTCGTTGCTTCCTTGTAGCCAAGGACCAACCATCTACCCTTTTCTCGATACTCATCCGATCCGGAGGTGATCCGAGTCGTTGGTACCCTATAGCCTTGGACCAACCATCTATCCTTTTCTCGAGACTACTCTGATCCGAAGGTGATTCGAGTCATTGGTTCCATATCGTATAGGACCAACCATCTATCCTTTTTCTCGAGACTCCCCTGATCCGGAGGAGAACCGAGTCGTTAGTTCCTTATAGCCTTGGACCAACCATCTATCCTTTTCTATAGACTCCTCTGATCCGGAGGTGATCCGGGTAGTTGGTTCCTTATAGCATAGGAGCAACCATCTATCCTTTTCTCGAGACTCCTCTGATCCGGAAGTGAACCGAGTCGTTGGTTCCTTATAGCCTAGGACCAACCACCTATCCTTTTCTTGAGACTCTCCTGGTCGGGAGGTGATCCGTGTCGTTGTTTCCATATAGGCTAGGACCAACCATCTATCCTTTTCTTGAGACTCCTCTGATCTGATGGTAATCCGAGTCGTTGGTTCCATATTGCCAAGGACCATTCATCTATCCTTTTTTCGAGACTCCAGTGATTCAGAGGTGATCCGAGTCGTTGGTTACTTATAGCCTAGGACCAACCATCTATCCTTTTCTCGAGACTCCTCCGTTCTGGAGGTGATCCGAGTCATTGGTTCCACGTAGCCTAAGAGCAACCATTTATCCTTTCCGCGAGACTCCTCTGATCCGGAGGAGATCTGAGTCGTTGGTTCCTTATAGCCTAGGACCAACCATCTTTCCTTTCCTCAAGACTCCACCGATCCGGAGGTGATCTGAGTCGTTGGTTCCTTATAGCCATGGACCAACCATCTATCCGTTTCTCGAGAATCCTCTGATCCGGAGATGATCCGAGTCGTTGCTTCCATTCGGCCTAGTACCAACCATCTATCCACTTCTCGAGAATCCTCTGATCCGGAGGAGATCCGAGTCGTTGGTTCCTTATAGCCTAGGACCAATCATCTTTCCTTTTCTCAAGACTCCACCGATCCGGAGGTGTCCTGAGTCGTTGGTTCCTTATAGCCTAGGACCAACCATCTATCCGTTTCTCGAGAATCCTCTAATCCGGAGATGATCCGAGTCGTTGTTTCCTTTCGTCCTAGGACCAACCATCTATCCAGTTCTCAAGAATCCTCTGATCCGGAGGTGATCCGAATCGTTGGTTCCTGATAACCCAGGAACAACCAACTATCCTTTTCTCGAGACTCCTCTGATCCGGAGGTGATCTGAGTCCTTGGTTCCTTATTGCCTTGGACCCGCCATCTATCCCTTTCTCGAGATTCCACTGAACCGGAGGTGATTCGAGTCGTTGGTTCCTTATAGCCTAGGACCAACCATCTATCCTTTTCTCGATATTCCTCTGATTCGGAGGTGATCGAAGTCGTTGGTACCCTATAGCCTTGGACCAACCATCAATCCTTTTCTCGAGACTACTCTGATCCGAAGGTGATCCGAGTCGTTGGTTCCATACAGCAAAGGACCAACCATCTATCCTTTTTCTCGAGACTCCCCTGATCCGGAGGAGATCCGAGTCGTTGGTTCCATATAGCCTTGGACCAACATTCCATCTATCCTTTTCTTGAGACTCCCCAGATCCGGAGGTGATCCGAGTAGTTGGTTCCATATAGCATAGGACCAACCATCTATCCTTTTCTCGAGACTCCTCTGATCCGGAAGTTAACCAAGTCATTGGTACCTGATAGCCTGGGACCAACCACCTATCCTTTTCTTGAGACTCTCCTGATCGGGAGGTGATCCGTGTCGTTGTTTCCTTATAGCATTGGGCCAACCATCCATCCTTTTCTCGAGACTCCTCTGATCCGGAGGTGATCCAAGTCGTTGGTTCCATATAGCCTAAGACCAACCATCTATCCTTTTCTCGAGTCTCCTCTTATCCGGAGGAGATCCGAGTCGTTGGTTCCATATAGCCTTGGACCAACCATCTGTCCATTTCTTGAGACTCCTCTGATCCGGTGGAGATCCGACTTGTTGGTTCCTTATAGCCGAGGACCAACCATCTAACCTATTCTTGAGACTCCTCTGATCCGGAGGAGATCCAAGTCGTTGGTTCCTTATAGCCTAGAACAACCATCTTTCCTTTTCTCAAGACTCCTCCGATCCAGAGGTGACCAGAGTCGTTGGTTCCTTATAGCGTAGGACCAACTATCTATCCGTTTCTCAAGAATCCTCTGATCCGGAGATGATCCGAGTCGTTGCATCCTTTCGGCCTAGGACCAACCATCTATCCACTTCTCGAGAATCCTCTGATCCGAGTCGTTGGTTCCTTATAACCAAGGAACAACCATCGATCCATTTCTCGAGACTCCTCTGATCCGGAGTTGATCCGAGTCGTTGGTTCCTAATAGACTTGGACCCGCCATCTATCCCTTTCTCGAGATTCCTTTGATCAGGAGGAGATCCGAGTCGTTGGTTCCTTATAGCCTAGGACAAACCATCTAACCTTTTCCTGAGACTCCTCAGATCCGGAGGTGATCCGAGTCGTTGGTTTCTGATTGCCTAGGACCAACCACCTATCCTTTTCCCAAGACTTTCCTGATCCAATGGTGATCCGAGTCGTTGCTTCCTTCTAGCCAAGGACCAACCATCTATCCTTTTCTCGATACTCCACTGATCCAGAGGTGATCCGAGTCATTGGTACCCTATTGCCTTGGACCAACCATCTATCCTTTTCTTGAGACTCCTCTTATCCGAAGGTGATCCGAGTCATTGGTTCCATATAGCATAGGACCAACCATCTATCCTTTTTCTTGAGACTCCCCTAATCAGGAGGAGATCCGAGTCGTTGGTTCCTTATAGCCATGGACCAACCATCCATCCGTCCTTTTCTTTAGATTCCACTGATTCGAAGGTGATCCGAGGCGTTGTTTCCATACAGCCTAGGACCAACCATCTATCCTTTTCTCGAGACTCCTCTCATCCGGAGGTGATCCGAGTCGTTGGTTCCATATAGCCTAGGAACAACCATCTATCCTTTTCTCGAGACACCTCTGATCCGTTGGTTATACGAGTCATTGGTTCCCTATAGCCTTGGACCAAACATCTACCTTTTCTTGAGACTCCTCTGATCCGGAGGTGATCCGAGTCGTTGGTTCCATATAGCCTAGGACAAACCATCTATCCTTTTCCCGAGACTCCTCTGATCTAGAGGTGTTCCGAGTTGTTGCTTCCTCATAGCCTAGGACCAACCATCTATCCTTTTCTCGAGACTCCACTGATTCAGAGGTGATCCGAGTCGTTGGTTCCTTATAGACTTGGACCCGCCATCTTTCCCTTTCTCGAGATTCCTTTGATCCGGAGGTGATCCGAGTCGTTGGTTCGTTATAGCCTAGGACAAACCATCTAACCTTTTCCAGAGACTCCTCATATCCGGAGGTGATCCGAGTCGTTGGTTTCTGATTGCCTAGGACCAACCACCTATCCTTTTCCCAAGACATTCCTGATCCAATGGTGATCCGAGTCGTTGCTTCCTTCTAGCCAAGGACCAACCATCTATCCTTTTCTCCATACTCCTCCGATCCGGAGGTGATCCGTGTCGTTGGTACCCTATAGCCTTGGACCAACCATCTATCCTTTTCTCGAAACTCCTCTGATCCAGAGGTGTTCCGAGTCTTTGGTTCCATATAGCATAGGACCAATCATCTATCCTTTTCCTCGAGACTCCTTTGATCCGGAGGAGATCCGAGTCATGGGTTCCTTATTGCCTTGGACCAACCATCCATCTGTCCTTTTCTTGAGACTCCCATGATCCGGAGGTGATCCGAGTCGTTGGTTCCTTAAAGCCTAGGACCAACCATCCATCCTTTTCTCGAGACTCCTCTGATCCGGATGTGAACGGAGTCATTGGTTCCTTATAGCCTAGGACCAACCACTTATCCTTTTCTCGAGATTCTCCTGATCCGGAGGTGATCCGTGTCGTTGGTCCCCTATAGCCTAGGACCAACCATCTATCCTTTTCTCGAGACTCCTCTGATCCGGAAGTGAACCGAGTCGTTGGTTCCTTATAGCCTAGGACCAACCACCTATCCTTTTCTCGAGACTCTCCTGATCCGGAGGTGATCCATGTCGTTGGTCCCCTATAGCCTAGGACCGACCATCTATCCTTTTCTCGAGACTCCTCTGATCCGGAGGTAATCCATGTCGTTGGTTCCATATAGCCTAAGACCAACCATCTATCCTTTTCACGAGACTTCTCTTATCCAGAGGAGATCCGAGTCATTGGTTTCTTATAGCCTTGGACCAACCATCTGTCCATTTCTAGAGACTCCTCTGATCCGGTGGAGATCCGAGTTGTTGGTTCCTTATTGCCGAGGACCAACCATCTGACCTTTTCATGAGACTCCTCTGATCCGGAGAAGATCCGAGTCGTTGGTTCCTTATAGCCTAGGACCAACCATCTATCCTTTTCTCGAGATGCCACTGATCCGGGGGT
>JAMKQA010003520.1:0-14866 GCA_024699735.1 Posidonia australis
TAATGGTTAAATATTGAGATATGAAGTTGTCCTTAAAATGCTAAAAAGAGGACATGTCCTCATCTGAACCTTTCCCTATATATATATATATATATATATATATACATATATATATATATATATAGACACTTCGATTTTGAAGTCACTTGACAACAGGTTCCTTTGGAAAAATGCTCTGGTTGCAATTACCAAAACCCCACAATTTTCAAACCTTAAAACCCTAAACCCTAGCTCCACTAAAACCCTCAAGCCCACACAAGCCGAATCAGGCCCACACCAGTCCACTCTCACCTAATCAAAGCAAAAAGGAAACAATAATTAAGAATTAAAACGAAACAAAAGTCATTTAAAACATTTAAAACCCAATTAATCAAACAAAAACCCTAATTCAAGTCAAAACCAAATAAAATCCACTTAAATCCAAATTAATCAAATAAAAACCCTAATTAAAGACAAAATCAAATAAAATCCATTTCAACGGTTTAAAATCCAATAAATCAAGTGGAAACCCGAATTAAAGTCAAAATTAAGTAAAATCCACTTAAATCCACTTAAAATCCAAGTAATAAAGTGAAAATCCTAATTAATCAAATAAAAACCCTAACTAAAACACAAAAACCCAAATTAAACTCAAAATCCAAATTAACTAAACCCAAAACCCTAATTAAAATCTAAAACCCCTAAATTAAAATCCAAAACCCCTAAATTAAAATCCAAAACCCTAATCAAACAAAAAAAACCCTAATTAAAATCCAAAAACCTAATTAAATTCAAAATCTTAATTAAAATCCAAAACCTTAAAATAGTTAAAACCCTAATTAAACAAAATCAAAAAAATCAAAGAATCAAAACCCTAAAATCCCTAAAAATTCCAAAACAAAAAACCTAAAATATTTAAAACCCTAATTTTAAAACCAATTAATTAAACCTTAAATTACAAAATCAGAAATTCAATTAAAATCATAAAACATAAATAAAAAGCCTAAATCTAAAACCCAAAATCCATTAAAGACCTTAAAAAGAAAACTAAAAAAGAAAAAAACCAAAAAACCCTAGAAACCCTAAGCCCACGGCAGGCCTAATAACCCATTTAATCCTTAAACTAGAAACTTAGGGAAATCCAAAATTATTTCAAGTGGCAACTCTAGCGACCCTTGATTTTTCCAGCGAGAACTTTTACGAGATCCCGCAGTATCCGGAGAGCATCCCAAAGCCCCGCGATCTCCGACCAGCCTCCTCCAGCTCACGCCTGACCCAACGACGCTCATCCACTGGAGGGAGGAGGATCAACAGCCTTGGAGAGCCTCGCCGGCGTATGAAGCCTCCCCAAGCACGCTTGAACCCTCCTCCGCCCCAGACCCAAACGACCAGAACATCCAGCTAGAGCCTTCGAGCCACCAGCCACCCATTTTCGCAACCCAGAGCCTCCAGCCATCGTCGCCGGAGCAACCAGAGGGCTGCTGTTGAGCACCGTCGGGAGAGACACGCCTCTCGGGTAACCTCCTGTCCTCTTCTTAGATTCGAAGCAGGCCCCCGAGGTTCCATTAGGCTCCCTGGATCGTGCCACGGTGGAGTGGAGCCCCCTGTGCGTCGTCATCCCAGTCTCTGGTGGTGGGTTCACCACCACTGGCGAGGCCCTTGGCCTCCTGGATCGAGGTGAGGCCCCCGGGGCCACTCCTCCCTCTTCTTCTTCTTCCTCCCTGAGCCCTGTCTTCCTTTGGTCCCTTGAGCCCAAAGACACCGCCGTCGCCCCTACCACTGACGACCCTCCGTCGTGAAGCCTCCTAGGGTGCCCTGATTGCGCCAGCTCTAGTCCATCACCTCCGGAAGACTCGTTGCCTCGCCACGAACTCCTCCGCATCGTCACGCCATCGCCACGTCCCTTAGAGCGCCGCCCTCACCTTTGCCATGCCTGTCGTCGGAGCCTGAGGTGGGAGGAACACCTCAGACCTCCTCGGACTTCACCATCACCACTAGGAGCCACCGCCTGACGCTCAGGCTGCTTTGACTTGAGCCTTGGCCCTGTCGTCTCTGGAACGCCATCAGCCACTCCGCCGTTGTCTTCCCCGACGTCGACAGACCACCTCGCCGGAGTGCGAGGTGGGGGGAGCATCCTAGGCTTCCCCAGCCTTGTCCAACTTGCCGGAGACTCCCATTGTGACTCCCTCTAGCTCCCTGAGTAGTCGCCATAGCCACCCAGTCATCGCGCAGCCGTTGAGCTGTCGTCGGAGGTCGCGTCGGAGGGGGAACGCCAATGGTCTCCGGTGATCTTCAAAGGGGAGATTTTTGGGCCCAAGCCCCTTAGTTTTAGGATGTTATTCTTAGGTCCTTAGGTTATTACAATTAGGTTTTGCTTTTTTATATTTAAGTCCCTATCATTTTAAATAATCTTTTGTTTCTTTATTTATTCTTGTAAACATTGCATTTTTTATCCTGTTTCATTTTAATTTTATTTTTAGTCTTGTTCATGCATGTTTTATCACACTTAAGCCCCTTCACCCATGTTTTCTTTATAATTAAGTCCTAAGCTTTTGCAATAGGCCCCTAGAGTTTTTAAAATGAGTTCTCCTTGGAAATTTTGCATATTGACCCTAAGAAATTGCATAATTGCATTGACCAACATAAAATCCCAATTTTTACCACATTCAGGCCCTGACATTTTGCGTATAAGTCCCTGAGTTCTTAGTAAACAATTCTTGAGCATAGAAAATTTGCATGTAAACCCTTAGACTAATTCCAAATCCATTAATTAGGGTTTAAAGTGTTTTAACATACACTTTTTGGCATTTCTTCATGGGCATTTGTAATGTTGCACTTAAGCATAGTTAGCACTCAAAAATCATGTCTGCATTGTTAAATAGTCTTTGATTTCATATTTTGGTCACATTTGCATTTATGTGTGAATTTTGTATCTTAGACCCTGAGTTTTCAGAAAATTACCAAGGTATAGTTTTCACACATCTCAGTGCCACATTGTCATTTGATCCATCATCTACATATTAGAATAGAAGTCACTGAATATATTTTGATCTAGATTCTCACCCTTTTTGTGAATTTTGCATCTTAGTCCTTGTGTTTGTCCTTTATTGTGTTTACATCATTTTGTTGTTTTTCCTCTCCATGTTTTCTTGCAAATAACATTCTATGGACATTTTATACACATTTTGACATATCTCAGACCATGTATCATCCCCATACGTGCATTTATCGCTGCTGGCCATTAAAATGACAAAATTGCCCTGTACTACTAATTCATGCACCTGCATGTTAGTTTTTGCACTCAGTCTTGCATAATTCTGGTCCAAGTCATTCCTTAGAACTTTTACACACTTAGGTACACATTCATGCATGTTATATAGTTTTCATCACATTTACGCATTAGTCCCTCCTTTTTAAATGAGTTTGCATCTCATGCCTTTCTTTTGTGGATTTTTCTTCACTTTGTTTAAGAGTCCTTCATCCGATATTCGATTTAATTTTCTTTACTCCTACGCTGCGTATTTTTCGTTTTGATTTGGATTTCATCGCCCGAGGGACGAACTGACCGAAAGGCCTACATTGGCCCATTTGCGAATTATTTCTCTCTTTTGATTTTCACGACTTTTCCCATGATTTCAAGGACTTGAGTTGACCCAACTTTTTATCTTTTTGATATTCGTATGATTTTCTGAGGCGTTCCTTTCAAAAATATCGTCATTTTATGTGAATTTCTTCACATGTCAAAGTTTGCCCGTTTTATGTGGACTTCTTTGCAATTTTTTCATCTGGATTTCCACAATGTTTTTCATGATTCTGATGACCTGAGTTGTTTGCATTTTTGATTTTCTTGAGGCTTGTATGATTTTCCGAGCCTTTCTTGCCAAAAACCTCGTTATTTCATGTGATTTTCTTTGTTGTGTCATATTGTGTGATTTCGTCATTTCATGTGGATTTCTTCGTAGTTTTCGCATACCATCTTGCATATCCATCCAGTCTTGTCTTGGCATTCACATTAGCATGTTTAGAGCACGATCTAGGCATAGCAAGCATTTATCTAGCCTTTAGCAAGCGAATTAGACTTGAAAGATCGAGTTTCTTGGGCGTGTGGGGGTGCCTAACACCTTCCCCGTGCATAATTGGAATCCTTACTCATCCTCTGGTTAGCATACATTTGACCTTCACATTTGCATCTCATGCATTCAATCACTTTTGGTTTTTCTCGTCTTTCCCTTAAAAGACTAGGTGGCGACTTCATTTCTTTTTTGTTTTATCCTATCTTGCGCCTTCTTCATCTTGGCATGGTTGTAATCTCCTCCCTCTGGCGCGACTCCGCGTCGGACCCTAGGGAGGGCATGGTCACAGAACTGGCGACTTCGCTGGGGATACCAGATTCTGGCTTTTAGGTTAGTCTTTTTTGCTTGCTTTGGCTTCACATGTTTGCTTGTTTGCTTTGTTGGTGATTGTTTGCTTACTTAGCAGGCCTTTCGCACTTTCTTTCACACATTTGCTCTATCACTGTATACACATGCTATATATCTTGCCTTTTAATGTGATGGATGTTTTTCTTTCCATAATCATGATTCCATGACACTTGCACATGCCATGATCATCATTTTTGCTTGTTATTTGCTTGCTTGTTAGCCTTACTTGTGTGTTTTCTTCCCCTTTCACACTTGACATGCCTAAGAGAGTAGAGATGTGTTTGTTTCCCCCTTCTGGTTAAAATAAAACACGCAAACTCAGAGAACAATTAATAAGGCAAAACTAGAGACCAAATCGAACTTTTTCCCTTGGTCAATAAAATGCAAGTAAAAAACACAAAAGCATATTGCATGATTGATCATATAGGGCATGCATCTTCTCCCGTGAGTCCACCTATAGTCCACGAAGGGCAATTCTAGTAGCCTGTTCTATAGCTTTGGCGTAGGACGTGTTACTAGTTTGTCCCCGTTGTCCGGGGTCGTGTCAGTGTTAGTAGAGGGTACAACTCCAAGCTACTGCAGGAGATGAGGCCACCAACGCACTATCCGTTCATCGCCTGTGCTTTGGCCAATATTTAGAGTGGGGACTTTTACTTTCTAGCCTGAGTCGGAGACCTATTCACCCATGTGTGATCCTGGAGTAGACGACTCCTAGGAAACACTTAATTGGTGAGAGAGAGTATGTTAGTTGCATTCATATGCATGCGTGCCATTCATGCCACCCTAATAACATTGCATCTGTGTCTTGTTTTACTCACATCAGGTTTCCCTGAATCCTGTTGCTCTTTTCCAGGTTATTGTGCGAGTTCCTCTGTCGGAGCTCGAGAGTCCTCGTTCTCTGTTTCCCCTTTGGTGACAGATCTCAATCATCCTTTCTCGAGCTACTCATCGCCTTCGACGATAGCTCGTCCTAGGGTCCATCCTTTGTCCTGTTGCCGTAGTCTGATTTTCACTCGCTCCCATTCTACCATGGCCCAGCACTTTGGCGAGCCTTTGACTTCTGCTGTTCTGAAGGTGACTGCCTCCTCGGTCCCACCCTTGATACTAACCTGTTCCGCCTCTGTCACTCTTCCGGACAACCATTTCCTGATGATCGGGAATCCCTCAGGTACTGGAAGCTGGCAGGCTCACACCACTACGGAGTCGGTCATCGAAGTCGTCACTGTGACGGTCACGCGCATTCTTGAGACCCCACCCTTAACTTATCCCCTGGCTGGATCTGTCACTTTTGGCATCCAACCGTCTGCGGTGACACCTTTGATAGGATCTCTTTCTACCAGACAGTCTGGAGTTCAGCCTCCTCTTGGATCCCCCATGCCTTTGACCTCGACCTTCGGTGCTGCCATCGAGGGGTCCCATATCCTCCACATCCAGTAGTTTCTTGAGCTTGCTCAAAAGCTCCAGGGCATGGGCTTCTATATCGTTCCAACTCCTACTGCTCTCCCTGTAGATTCAGAGGTCCCTCTGTCGCCTCCGCTTGCATGTCATGCTGCACCCACTACACCGCCTCCTCAACCTTCACCCCAGCTCTTAGCAGCATCGGCAATGGCAGGACCGACTCCGCTTGCAACACCCCCACTAGTCACTGCACAACATACCTCCTATGCACTTGGTGGCCAGCCTCTAGGCATGGTAAGGGCGCAACACCCTCAAGCCTTATTCCCTGGATCTATCCCGGGACCGCAACCGCACCCTGCTCCCACTACACCTCACTTAGTTCATCATACATCTCCCTCTCTCTCCTAGCATCAGAACTAGGTTTCCGTATATACCTCACAACACTTTACACCGACGCACGAGTACGCTGGCCATTGCACACTAACACCAGCAGACGCGATGGTGGATCCGGAAGAGCACCTCTGTGCGACCCATACGGTGTACGCAGGACCCATCCCAGCTACACCACTCTCAATGGCAGCAACTTTGGATGCCCTCCATGCCAGGGTGGGCGATCTTGAAAGAGCACTTTGACATGTGCAGGGAGGAGACTGCCAGTCTTACCAATTCTAGGACCTCTGCTACTTTCCAGAGGCAACTCTCCCATCGAACTTCTAAGTCCCGGATTTCGAGAAATACGATGGTAGGAGCTGCCCTATTTCACATCTGAGGGTGTACTGCGGAGATCTCGCGCAACTTCAAGCTGACGAGAGGTTGTTAATCTGGCTCTTCTAGAAAAGCTTGACCGGCCCTGCGCTGAAGTGGTTCACATACCTGGACATGGCTCGGATCAAGACATGGAACGACTTCAGCTAGGCGTTCTTGGAACAATACTCCTTCAATCTTGACTTGGTCCTTAAGCACGAGGACCTTGCCGCCATCAAGTAGAAGCCCCTCGAGCCATTTGGGGAGTATGTTGGACGCTGGCGCGCTCTTGCCTCACAAGTTCGAGATAGGCCCTCGGATGAGGAATATATCGAGATGGTTATCCGTGGAGCACAGCCAGCTATCAGGGCTCTACTTAGCATACAGCCTATCACCACATTTGCATCGCTGATCCGAGCTGGTACTCGTGTGGAAAGATCGCTGTGTAGTAGCAGTTTCCCCACACCCACCGCATTCGCCAAGCAGGCCGCATCTCCCGCTTCTGTCCTGGGAACAAGCAGCAGCAGCAACACCAATAACGACGCGAGCAACAACTCCAACAAAAGGAGAGACCTCCCCAGAACGCCGTCGCATACATCGAGTCCCCTGCCGTGCTTGTCAGTGCAGGACGTCTAGCTCAGCAGTAGTTAGTTTATGCACCCACGCATAGAGCACCACACACCTCCCACATCACCACCACCATCGAGCCGATATACCTCGTCGTATCAGCAAGGTAAGGACCGTACCAAGGACAGGCATGACCACGCCGCCCAGTGTCGTCCTCCCTAAGGTACAATCACTCTTGAAGTTTCCGGAGATCCACCCACCGCCGCACCTGTTGCCGGGGTGGTACAAAGCGGATCTATTCTGCAGTTTCCATCGCACCGCAGGGCATGCGACAGATAATTGCCTCTCGCTCCGGGATGCTATTCAAGACTTGATCGACTGCAAGGTCATTCTCATACACAACCAGCAGGCGGAGTTTGCACCCACACAGGCACAAGCATCTGCATCCGTCCCTGTCCCCTTAGCATTGTTAGCCAGTCTCTCCCCAAGCACGACCGTCTAGGCGCACCAGGGACCTCTGGAATCCACACTATCTTTCCTGCCTGGTCCAACTTTATTGTGCTGGACTCCTCAGATTTGATCCATGATTCTTCTACTTTGTCCCCATTATCCTTGAATCACTCCTTTCTTGAGGGTTCAATCTCCACAGTGAACATGATCCAACTCACCACCAGACCGGAGTATCCAACAACCCCGTCAGCACAATCACCCTCACTTGTTACCCCGGTAACCAAGCTGGCTCACTCACCCATACCAACTACCACGCAGGCCCCGAAAGTATTGCCAGTTGTATTCCTCCTCTCGGGCCCTCCTGTTTCAAAAGTCCAGCCAACTACGACTAGTTTTGTTTTAGGACCCACTCTCGTTCGTCTCCTGCCTTCTGACCCATCTTTTGATGAGTCTTCGGCCATGCAGGCTCAGTACTTGAGAGCTTTGGCCTCGAGGCTTCAACACATGGCTCTTTCCCTTGATCTTGTTGGGGGTCCTCCTCTTTTGGCCCTTGAGGTTCCAGTGCAGACCACTACAGCATTGTAGGCTCATCCCACTACACCATCGCCCATACCATCACCCCAGCTTCACACTGCTCCGGCGATGGGGGCGTTATCTCTGCCTCCTGCACTACAGCTGCACTTGTCACAGCATGCATCACAGTCACTTAAGGACCAATCCATTAGTTGTGTGAGAATATAGCAATTCTCAAGCCCGTTACCCAGAGTTGTACCGGTGCCACAGTTGTTGCTCTCAAGTTCAACATCACACACAGCACAGCATACTCATAGTCCACCTCAGCGCCAGGTTCAGGTCCCAACACATAGGTCATCACTGCACACTATACACACACTTTCTACCGTTAAGCCGGTGCATCATGTCGTGTCGGCTCGGCAAGGATAGCAACCTAAGCAGAAACAAGGCCACAGTGCTGAAAGTGACTACACTCCACTGGGTGAGCTGCTGAGCGCTGTTTTTCCTTAGGTTGTGTCGCTTCTGAGACTCCCCGATCCACGTCTCTCACCAATTTCACCTCCTCTGTGGTATGACACGAGCTTATATTGCGATTATCATCGAGCCCCGGGGCACTCGATTGATAGTTGCCACACTCTGCGGGATGTCATTCAGACTTTAATCGACAGTGGAACTATTGTCGTTGGCACACAAGGGGTAGCACCCACATTTATATCTACGCCCTCACCAGCATCTAGTTCTACATGCATTACACCACACACCACTGTTGAGCTGACACAGACACGTCACGCTATGTCAGCTCAGCAAGGGCAGCAACAACGGCAAAGGCGACTTCACCGTAAGGAAAGCGACTTCACCCCACTCGGGGAATCATTGAGCAACATCTTTCCTAAAGTTGCACCATTCCTGCAGCTACTGGAGATTCGTCCACCACCAGACCCTCTTCCTAGGTAGTATAGGGCAAACTTGTTCTGCCAATTGCATCGCACTCGTGGACATTCGACGAACTGCTGCTTTGCTCTCCAGAATGCTGTCCAAAACTTGATTGACAATGGAGACATTGTCGTCAACCCATAGGAGGTAGTTCACACAGGCACCTGCACCCACACCCGCGTATGCACGTGCACACCTTAGAATAGCCGACCCTACCTTGTTTGAGCCGACAAGCTCCGAAGATGCTGGAACTTCAGGGGTTTCATCCTCTCTCCCTCAGTTCTTTTCGAGGGAATCAATTGGGTCTCATCAGCCTTGCTCGTCTTCCTGCCTCTTCCCTAGTTCTATCTAGCGGCACTCGTATGTGCCACTCTTGTTCTTGTTCTTGTTCTTGTTCCTCTGGTGGGGATCAATCATCACTAGCCCTTGTTCGTAACAGTACAGTTCAAGAACTTTCGCATCCACAAGCATCAAGTGATTCTGTCGACTCTCCATCGCATGATCAAGTTCAGTTAGGGCGATAACAATGTTACCGTCATGGCTGAAAACTTCAAAAAGGAGAAGGTCGCCATTGTCTCAACCCTATCCCACCAGACTGTCCACTTTGGCCCCAAGCCGCAGTTCTTATCATAGTGCATGCCCAAATTCAGTTGTCGGCCTGGAGTACTGACCCTTGCATGAGCAATGGCCATGAGTCTGCGTACTATGTGGATCTCGCCTCCAATGAGGACAAAGGTGCAGTCGTAGAGACACAGATCGACGAGATGCTCCAGGACATGGAAGTTCTGTTCCAAGAACAGCTCGCCGTGCTAGCAGAAGACACTATGGAAGAAATGAGGCGTCGGAAAGGCAAAGTAGCAATGGTTGAAGCAGCCACTCCCTCGTCACAGGAAACTCAGGACCATTCCTCTGTCATGGCTTTGATGGACCACATGGAGCAATCAGAGCCGGTCAACTCATGCTACTAGTGACATGGAGTCGTATCCTTGCCTTGCAAAGCCTTTCTACCACATTTCCACCTGCATCATTCTCTCTATTCAGGCATTTTGCATCATCCTACATTCATGTTTTTTCCTCTGCACTTGTTATGCACGCATTGCATCTCAACACAAAAGCATCAAAAGAAAAAAATTCATGCACACACGTATTAATAGCATATGCATAGGCATTTTGCCCGGTGATGAAAATCGGATAAGTTTGCCTGTTAGGAAAAGGGATCCATTCCTCCTCAGTCAATACTACATGGACATCCCAACGAGTGAGAGAGCCACCACTCATCGAGAACAAGGTGACAAATCCAAACGCCTCGAGGGACCTACACCTCCAGAGGGAGATAAAATGTTAGAATGTGAGTGAGTGGGCAAGCATTTAAAAAATAATAATAACGTCATGGATAAGGGCACTAAAAGAAATGAGAAGATAGAAGGCGTAGACAGAAGTTGGCCCTAAGAGAAAGAGGTGAGTGGAATAACTTTGTCCCTATCACATACTTTGGAGAGGAGTTGAAGCATGTACCTAAAAAGGGTCCCCACCGCCCAAGGGATTAGCCACTCGTCACTCACTATCAAAGTAGCCTCAGCAACTGCCTAGGTACCCATTACCTCCAAGCAAGGGGTAGAGTGAATCCACAAGCCTATGAGGGAGTAAAAGAAAAAGGATAATTGAAAAAAGTAGGTGTAGGACCTTAGGGAGTTTGGTGCGAAGCTTGTTCCACCACACGGCGCAACTAAACTGCTACCTCACCCTTTTCGGAGCGCCACCTACAATCCAAGATGTCTAGGCAGTGTCGGGTGAGTTGGAGATTCCCTCCTTTCCAACAACAGGCATTAGAAGCTTTCCAAAAGCTGAGGGCAAACAAAATAGCAAGACAATAAAAATGACATCATTCATGCATAACTCATGACCATTCATCTCATTCGCTTTGCAAGGCACCTCCTCATTCTTGAACTAGGGGCATGCCAGCTGCCTTTTGGTTGAGAATTTAACAAAGGATACTCAAACCGGGAGCATGTCAATTGCCTTATGGAAGAACCTTCCGTCCCAAACCAGGGGCATGTCAGCTACCTTTTGGTAAGGCACGTACAAATTTGCGGTAACACACTCTCGACCAGGGGCATGTCAGCTGCTCCAATGGTTGAAAACCCCATAATCTACCCGGGAGCTTGCCAGTTACCTCGTGTGTGGATGCACCAAGTCGGAACTTTGGTCACATACATGTTCATGACCATACTGATCTAAGCTTTTACTGTCAAATCAGAGGGTGCAACCGCTATCTTTCAGAAGAGGATGAGCAATTTTCAGAGTGATCAAATGCAGAGAGTAGGCCTCTCCTCAAATGTTCCTACAAGTAAACCATCCACAAAACAGCACAGTAACAGGCACATGATTCCTATGGATGAGGCCGAAGCTGAGGAAACCAGATCGATCTGTGAAGTCGCTTTAAGCCATACACTGTTTCCCAAAGTCAGAGGCTCTAAAAGATCTAGAGATGACACAGACTTCTGACATTCGTGCTTTGCTATTTGATTCATTGCATGTTGAAACAATCTAATCATGGGAACTCTTGTGCCAACTTGTCCAGATGCTTGTGATTGAAGTGGAAATCGCCATTGCAACAACGCGTGCTTAACCAGTTCATACTACTGCCCTTTTCTGCCTGTCGACTTGGCGCTAGGGTCTACCCAGCTAAGAGTCGAGAATATCGATTTGTTGCCTAGACCTGGACAAGTGAAGCTGGCATCGACTTCTGCACTAGGTAAGGCACAATCCAATGATTCCTTGTTTCGACCTTCCTCCACTCGGGCGAAGTCGTATCGGCTTTTCGCTCTAGGCATGTGGAATCCAATCTTCCTTGTTGGACTTGCTCCATGACGGACAAGTCCCATTTTCATCTTCTTCTAGGCCTCGGGCGAGGTCTAGATGGTCCCATCTTAGATTCGCTCTGGGAGGACGAATCTTAGTGCCATCCTTGTTGGACTTGCTCCATGACGGGTAAGTCCCATTTTCCAACTTCTTCTAGGCGTCAGGCAAGGTCTAGATGGTCCCATCACAGATTCACTCTGGGCAGATGAATCTCGATGCCATCCTTGTTGGACTTGCTCCATGACAGACAAGTCCCATTTTCCAGCTTCTTCTAGGCCTCGAGCGAGGTCCAGATGGTCCCATCCTAGATTCGCACCAGGCGAACGAATCTCGGTGCCATCTTGTTGGACTTGCTCCATGACGGATAAGTCCTACTTCTATTCTTCTTTTAGGCCTCGAGTGAGGTCTAAATGGTCCCATCCCAAATTCGCTACGGGCAGACGAATCTCGGTGCCATTTTTGTTGGACTTTCTCCATGACGGACAAATCCCATTTCTATTCTTCTTCTAGGGCCTCGCGCAAGGTCTAAATGACCCCTTCCTAGATTCGTTCGAGGCGAATGGATCTCGATGTCACCTTTTTCCCACTTACACTTTTTTCCCCACCTTTTGGGCTGATACCCCAAACTATCCGGTTGACAACTGTTACATTGTACAGAGCGGGCTGATACCCAAAACTATCCGGTTGACATCCGTCATCTGTCTACCCCCAGCCTACAAGTCTGACAGTCTTGTCCGAGCATCCCTTGGCGTAAGTCGAGAAATCCCTTGCGCTCCCCTCCGTGGGCTGGTGGGCTACCCACTTGTCGTTAGCATTGTCTTCGTGCATCAATCACCAGTTGCATCATGCATCACTCGGCATCAGAGTCATCCTTTGCATCAGCATCTTGCATTGGCCACGAGTCATAACTTTTCGGTGCATCCGCCGAATAAGTGGCTCACAGCCCCATAGTAAATACTACTCTCTCGCAGACTTGGGTGGGGTGTCTTGTCAACCTTGAGCATCGGTCTTGATTCCCCCAACTTCGCTCAAGGAAGGGCATCTATAGACACCTCAATTTTGAAGTCACTTGGCAGTAGGTTCCTATAGAAAGACGCTCTAGTTGCAATTACCAAAACCCCACAATTTTCAAACCTTAAAACCTTAAACCTTGGCTCCACCAAATCCCCCAAGCCCACATAAGCCTAATCAGGCCCACACCAGTCCACTCTAACCTAATCAAAGCGAAAAGGAAACAATAATTAAGAATAAAAACCAAACAAAAGTCATTTAAAACATTTAAAATCCAATTAATCAAACAAAAACCCTAATTCAAGTCAAAACCAAATAAAATCTACTTAAAATCAAAATTAATCAAATAAAAACCCTAATTAAAGACAAAATCAAATAAAATCCATTTCAACCATTTAAAATCCAATAAATCAAGTGGAAACCCTAATTAAAGTCAAAATTAAATAAAATCCACTTAAAATCCAAGTAATAAAGTGAAAACCCTAATTAATAAAATAAAAACCCTAACTAAAACACAAAAACCCTAATTAAACTCAAAATCCAAATTAACTAAACCCTAATTAAAGTCTAAAATCCCTAAATTAAAATCAAAAACCCTAATCAAACCAAAAAAACTCTAATTAAAGCCCAAAAACCTAATTAAATTCAAAATCTTAATTAAAGTCCAAAACCTTAAAATAATTAAAACCCTAATTTAAAACCCTAATTAAACAAATTCAAAAAAAATCAAAGAATCAAAACCCTAAAATCCCTAAAAATTCCAAAACAAAAAACCTAAAATATTTAAAACCCTAATTTTAAAACCAATTAATTAAACCTTAAATCACAAAATCAGAAATTCAATTAAAATCATAAAACATAAATAAAAAGCCTAAATCGAAAACCCAAAATCCATTAAAAATGTTAGAAACAAAACCCTAAAACAAAACTAAAAAAGAAAAAACCAAAAAACCCTAGAAACCCTAAGCCCATTGCAGGCCCAATAACCCATTTAATCCTTCAACCAGAAACTTAGGGAAATCCAAAAATATTTCAAGTGGCAACTCTAGCGACCCCCGATTTTTCCGACGAAAACTTCGACGAGATCCTATAGTATCTGGAGCGCATCCCAGAGCCCTGCGATCTCTGGCCAGCCTCCTTCAGCTCACGCCCGATCCAACGACACTCATCCGCTGGAGGGAGGAGGATCAATGGCCTTGGAGAGCCTCGCTGGCGCAGAAAGCCTCACCGTCGACAGCAACCAGGGATCATCGTCGAGCCTCCCCAAGCACGCCTGAACCCTCCTC
This sequence comes from Posidonia australis, assembly GCA_024699735.1. Taxonomy (NCBI): domain Eukaryota; kingdom Viridiplantae; phylum Streptophyta; class Magnoliopsida; order Alismatales; family Posidoniaceae; genus Posidonia; species Posidonia australis. The sequence goes on from JAMKQA010003520.1 coordinate 14,165, forward strand.
CTCCCCAAACCCAAACGACCAGAGCATCCAGCCAGAGCCTCTAGAGCCACCAGCCACCCATTTTTGCAACCCAAAGCCTCTAGCCACTGTCGCTAGAGCAACCAGAGGGCTGTCGTTGAGCACCGTCGGGAGAGACACGCCTCTCAAGTAACCTCCTCTCCTCTTCTTAGATTCGAAGCAGGCCCCCTAGGTTCCTTTAGGCTCCCTGGATCATGCCACGGTGGAGCGGAGCCTCCTGTGCGTCGTCATCCCAGTCTCCGGTGGTGGGTTCACCACCACCGGCGAGGCCCTTGGCCTCCTGGATCAAGGTGAGGCCCCTAGGGCCACTCCTCCGTCTTCTTCTTCTTCCTCCCTGAGCCCTGTCGCTCAGGAGGGTATTCCTTTGGTCCCCTGAGCCCGAAGACATTGCCGTCGCCCCTGCCACTAATGACCCTCCGCCGTGAAGCCTCCTAGGGTGCCCAGATCGTGCCAGCTCTAGTCCATCACCTCCGGAAGACTCGTCGCCTCACCACGAACTCCTCCGCACTGTCACACCGTCGCCACAACCCTCAAAGCGCTGCCCTCAACTCCGCCGTGCCTATTGCCGGAATATATATATACATACATATATATATATATATATATATACATACATACATATACATACATACATACATATATATATATATACACATACACATACATACATATATATACATACAT
>JAMKQA010003521.1:0-14903 GCA_024699735.1 Posidonia australis
TAACTTTGGTACCCATTTTATTTTAGGTGCAAAATTATTTTTAGGAATCATATCATAATTCTTTCTGGGAATCCATTTTCCTTTCTTAATGACAAATTAATGCTTTTCATCATTTTTAATTCTAATAAATCCATTTTCATATGGAATGCCATTTTTATTCACATTTCCATATTTAAATTTTCTTGCATCAAAGTTATTCTTACTAATTGTAAGCTTACTCATATCATTAAGCAAGCTTTCACTTTTGTTTTTCAATGATGCAATGTTATTTTCCAAATTATTAATTTTTCCTTTCATGATATTCAATTCATTTTTCAAGACATCATTTTCTTTCACAAGAGCTTTATTCTTATTTCTTAATTCTTCATTTTCATTTGAAATCATTTCCTTTTCAAGTTTTTCATTAATGAAACTTTTATTAAGCTTTTGTATTTAGCATTCAAGGATTTATGTTTTGTATAAAGCTCATTGAATATTCATCTATAGAAAAATCTTCTATATTATCAATATATAATACACCACTAGACGTTGCCATAAAACATGAGTGAGCTACTTCATCATTTGAATCTTTATCGGTGGAAGTGTCACTATCATCCCAAGTGGCTTGAAAGGCTTTCTTTTTCTTAATTTTACTTTTATTATTTTTCTTCTTCTTTTGAACTTCTTTTTTCTTTAAAAAAATTCTTGAAATTATGAGTTATAAGAGCAAGATCTTCCTCATCTAAATCATCTGATTCAATAGAGGCGTTAAGTGCAATTCTTTTCTTTTCTAGAATATTGACTAATTCTTTTTATTTCAATTGAACTTCATATGAAGTAAGATTTCCTATAAGATCTTCAAGGGAATATGAGGATAAGTCATTAGCTTCTTCTATGACTGTGGTTTTCTTTTCCCAATCTGGAGTTAGAGATCTTAGAATCTTTCTAACTAATTCACTTTGAGAATGATATTTTTCAAGGGATTACAAATTATTAGTTATCTCACTAAATCTAGTAAACATATCACTAATAGATTCATTTGGTTGTATTTTAAACATTTCATATTTATGTACAAGCATATTTAATTATGTTTCTTTTACTTGATTTGTTCCTTCATGGGTGACTTCTAAAATATGCCAAGCCTCATGTGATGTATTACAATTTGAAATTCTATTAAATTGATCTTGACTAATAGCACAAAAGAGAGTATTTAACCCTTTAGCATCTAATGTTGCTAATTTTTTCTCCTTTTCATTCCATTCCTTATAGTTCTTTTTACTAAGTGTATATCCATTTATAACAATGTCTCACAAATGAAGATTAATAGATTTAAGATAGATTTGCATTCTACATTTCCAATAATTGTAATTATTTCCATCAAAAAATGGTGGCCTATATATATTTTGTCCCTCTACAATGTTGGAGTTATATGAACAAGAAGCCATTATCTAGAAGATGGTTAAATCTTTATCCTAGATTAACAAGATTGATACCAATTGTTAGGATTTTTAAGCTTCACTAGAGGGGGTGAATAGTGAATTAACGGAATTATATGCAATTTTATTGTTTGTTTAGTAATTGTTTTTAAGCAAATGACAAGTAAATTGAATTAAGCTAGGAAAGCTTGATATTAAAGTATAGCATGCATAGAAGGGGATGAGAGGCAATGATTCACACAAGAATTTTATAGTGGTTCAGCCTTCCTAGCTTAGTCCACTCCTCGAGAACTCCTTGAGAATTTTCCTATTCCGATCTTGTTCCGGGCCAAGATCTTGCCATTACACTACTTTGACAAACCTTTGTTAAAGCCCCGCAAAAATCGCGGATTCCTCTTCTCACAACCAGAGAAGAAAGGACTCAATAAATGTAAAAACACAACACTTACTTTTTACTTCTCCCAAATACTTGGCAAGGCTTGATAGTTGGAAATGAAGCTTCTGGCTCAAGTGATGGTGAAATCCAATTGATGATGTGCTTGAGCTCAATTCAATGGATGTGAGTGGAATGCTAGTTTTTAGAAATGGAAAGCTCACACAATGGTTTCTTAATGAAGCTCTATCTATGTAGGAAGTATTAGGTTGTCCATAGGTGAAGAATGAGAGCCTATTTATAGGAAAATAAGGGTATAAGAATGTGTCTGACATCTCTCTAACATTCACTAACGGTTACTAATTTGGTATGCGAAAATCAAAATGGTTGACCAAAATCTACAATGGTTGGGCACAATGGTATACCGAAAATAATTCGGTATGCCGAAAATCTCTGATTCGGTATGCCTGTGAATTTCGGTATGCCGTTCTGGGTTTCTGTACTGGTTTTTCTAATCTACACATATTTCAGTATACCGAGGAAATTCAATATGCCAAAAATGCTTTGTTAGCCCTATGATGAATGTTTCAATGAATGGTGGGTTTTGGGACTAAGACAATTTTCCTATGGCTCTATGTAGGTATTTGGGAGACAATTACAAGTTCCTAGGAATACATAAAAATAGAAAAATTACATCATAATAATTACAAAGATTATTTAACTTTTCTACTTCTTTTCCTTCATCTTGAATTCTTCTTGGTGGCACATGGATCTTTTTCTTCTGATAGTTTCCCGTTAAGCTTGATTCTTCTGAGTATATCATTGATCTTCTTTGCAAATATGAACTATGAAATATTCTCATAAAGCACATTAATCATTTGTTATCATCAAAATTAAGATAAAGCCAATACTGCACTCTTTTTTTTTCACTCCCACCTTGCTTAAGGTGAGGTCTAGGTTGTTGATACCATCTAGACCCGCCTCCCGGCTGCTGAGTGATTAACTTGTCTGGTCTAAAGTAAGTTGGCTCTTCTTCTTCTTTCAGAACCATGACAATGGAATGGTCCTGTGTTTCCTGCAATGAGGATGGGGCTACGTCAATCATTGCTACTTTGCCTTTCCGGAGCCTCACTTCCTCTATGGTGTCTTTTGCCAACATGGCGAGCTGCTCTTGAAACAGAACTTCCATGTCTTGGAGCATCTCATCAATCTATGCCTCTACAACCGCTCCCTCATCTTCATCACATAATACGCTGACTCCTGGTCATTGTTGGGGTAAGGGTTGGTACTCCAGGCCGACAACTGAATCAGGGCAGGCACTGTGATTGGAACTGTGGCTAGCACTGAAGCTGAAACTGCCATCTCTAGGACTACAACTGTGATGGGAACTAACGCGGCTGCTGGGGCTGCCACGGGGACTGATGCGGTAACTGGAGTTGTTGCGATTGTGACTGATGTCGTGCTTGGTGGGGTAGTTGGCACTTGAACCAATGTTGATGTGGTGGCTGGAACTGGAATTGTTGTGGTCGGGACTGAAATTGCTACGATTGAAACTGGATTTACTATGGTGGGAACTGACTCTGTTGTGGTTGAGACTGGAACCACAGTGGTTGGGGCTGGAACTACTTCGGTCGGAACTAAACTGCCGTGGTAAGAACTGAAAGTACTGTAGTTGGGACTGGAGCAACCGTGGTAGGGACCGAAACTACCGTGGCATCTTCCTCGAAATTGCAATCCTCAATTCCTACCCTTTCAACTGTGCTTGACGGAGTGCCTCATTGTAATGCCACTGCACCCGGACCCTTACCTGGATTGAGAGTCCCTACATTGATGAAGTGAGTGGGAGAAAAGTTCTGTAAGCGTTGGGAATGCTCCTCCTAAGGTGACCGCTCATAACCAAGTCCTTCTCGCTTTCTCCGCTCCTCGGCAGCAACGGGCTCGGCAATCCTCTGGTCGTATTTTCCGACAGGTGCCCCTTTCTCATATCCCCATCGGTGACAGAGATTCTCGACCATCCTGGAAGGATTGCTACAAACAAATGGGTAGCTGCCACGCTCACATTCAGGGATGAAATTAACCGGCTCAAACCGATTAATCTGGAAGAGAACATTTGAAGTCTTGGATTCGAAGTGGACAGTCTAGTGGGATAGGGCTGAGACAGCATCGACCTTCTCCTTTTCAAAGTTTTCAGCCATGACGGTGACGATGTTGTCGCCCAACTGAACTTGATCATGCGATGGAGAGTCGTTGGGAGGACTTGATGCTTGTGGAGCCAATGGCGCCCAAACAAGAGATTAAATGAGGGTTCAAGGTCCACAACGTAAAATTCCACATCGAACTTAGCAAGGCCAATTACGAGGGGGATTACTAACAAGCCCAACGTGCCGTGATGCGTGTTGTCGAACGATGACATCCCTTACACCACTGGCATAATATCCTCGGCCTTGAATCCGAGCTTGCTTGCTATGCACGAGGGGCAGACGTTCACACCTACGCCATTATCGACCAGGGTGAGGGGGATGTAGAAGTTCTTGAACTGTACCGTCACGAACAAGGGCTGGTTGTGATTGATCCCCGTCGGAGGTAACTCTTGGGAGGTGAAGGAGATAACCTGAGATGTGGCAATCATGCCTACCATGGTTTCTAGGGTTGTAGGCTTTATGGTGGTGGGTACGTGGGCAGCCTGGAAAACCCAAAGGAAGGCTTCTCGATGCTCAGCTAAAGTGTGGATCAAATCCCAGATGGAAATATCAACCTTGATCTTCTTGAGTTGAGTAGTGATGTCGGCCACGGTTTTGGCTATAGTGGACGAGGGCTTGGTCAAGGTTTCATCAATGGTAGGCTTCACTTGTTGACTTTCTGGCTGTGGTGGAGCTAGAGTAGATCGGGTCGGCTTAGGCACAGGAGCTGGGGCCCTATATATCTGTCCTGAGCACATGACTTCTGCACACATCTCTACAGCATAGTCATAGGGCACGCGATGAGAATCTCGTGTCAAACTAACAACCACAGGTGTCCTGGCGACCAATTCCGATTGAGCAAGAGTTAGGCTTGTTGCTGATGGAACTGGTAGGGACACAGGCTGAGAAAACTACACAGTGGGACGGGCTAGCAAAGGTGATTGGTGCTGTGGATGGAGGAGGTTGTACTAGTAGGGTCACTAGTGTGGTCGGTGAGGGAGATTGTGCTAATAGGGTTACTGGTGAGGTTGGTGAGGGCGATTGTGCTAATAGGGTTACTAGTGAGGGTGGTCGTGCTGACGAGGTTGCTGAATACTCCAGTCTGGCAATGAGTTGGATCATGTTCATGGTAGAGCTTGAACCCTTATCAAAGGAGTGATACAAGGTGTGAGGGAATGGAATAGAGGACTTATGGATCAAATTTGAAGGGTCCAGCGTAGAAGCGTTAAACCAGGTAGGAAAGATGGCATGAATTCTAGAGGTCCCTGGTGCACCTGGACAGCTGTGCTTAGGGAGAGGCTGGCTAACAATGGTAAGGGGAACAGGGACGAATGCAGATGCTTGTGCTGGTGTAGGCGTAGACCCCGCCTACTGGGTGTGAATGATAATGACCTCACGGTCAATCAAATCCTGAATGGCACTCTAGAGCGAGAAACAACTATCTGTCGCATGCCCCGCAGTGCGATGGAAGTTGCAGAATAGATCCGCTTTGTACCACCATGGCAACGGATGAGGTGGTGGGTGGACCTCCAAAAACTTCAGGAGTGACTGTACCTTCAAGAGGACGACGCTGAAGGGCTTGACCAAAGGCGTGAATTGGTGCCCTGGGCGGTGTGGTCGTGCCTGTCCCTGGTACGGTCCTTGCCTTACCGATATGACAAGATATACCGGCTCGATGGTGGTGGTGATGTGGGAGGTGTGTGGTGCCCTATGAGTGGGTGCATACACTAACTGCTACTGAGCTGGAAGTCCCGTGTTGGCAAGCGTTGCAGTGGACTTGATGTAAGCAATGACGTTCCAGGGTGGGTCTCTCCTTTTGTTGGAGTTGTTGCTCACACCATTATTGGTGTTGCTGTTGCTGCTTGTTCCTGGGATGGAAGCGGGAGATGTGGCCTACTTGGCGAATGCAGTGAGGGCGGGGAAACTGCCACTACGCAATGAGCTTTCCACGCAAGCTCCAGCTTAGATCAGCGATGCAAATATGGTGATAGGCTATATGCTAAGTAGAGCCCTAGTAGCTGGATGCGCTCCATGGATAACCATCTTGATAGATTCCTCATCCGAGGGTCTATCTCGAACTTGTGAGGCAAGAGCGCGCCAACGTCTGACATACTCCCCAAATGGCTCTTGGATCTTTTGCTTGGTGGTGGCAAGGTCCTTGCGCTTAGGGACCAAGTCAAGATTAAAGGAGTACTATTCCAAGAATGCCTGACTAAGGTCGTTCCAAGTCTTTATTTGAGCCATATCCAAGGAAGTGAACCACTTTAATGCAGGGCCAGTCAGACTTTTCTGGAAGAGTCGGATTAACAACCTCTTGTCAGCCTACAAATGCGCGAGATCTCCACAGTATGCCCTCAGGTGCGAAATAAGGCAGCCTTTACCATTGTATTTCTTAAAATTAAGGACTTGGAAGTTCGGTGGGAGAGTTGCCTTTGGGAAATAGCATAGGTTTCGGAATCGATAAGACTGGCAGTCTCCACCCTGCACTTGTCGAAGTGCTTTTTCGAGATCACCCACCCTAGCGTGGAGCACGTCTGAGGTTGCTACCGTTGAGAGTGGTGCAGCTGGGGCAAATCTTGTGTACGCCGTATGGGTCACACCGAGGTGCTCCTCCGGATCCACCATTGCCTCTGCTGGTGATAGTGCCCGATGGCCGGCGTACCCTTGCATTGGTGTAAAGTGTTGCAAAGGTATATGCAGTAACCTAATTCTGATGCAAGGAGATAGAGGGAGATGTATGATGAACTAGGTGGGGTGCAGTGTGAGTGGGGTGTAGCTACGATCCCAGGACAGATCCAAGGAATGAGCTCTATGGGTGCTATGCCCCTGCCACGCCTAGAGGCTGGCCACAAGGTGCATAGGAGGTATGCTGTGCTGTGACTAATGGGGGTGTTACGGGTGGAGTCGGTCCCACCTTTGCCGAGGCCACGAGGAGCTGAGGTGATGGTTGGGGTGGCGGTGTAGTGGGTGCACTATGACATGCAAGGGAAGGCAATAGAGGGACCTCTAGACCCGCAAGGGGAGCAACTGGAGCGGGAACGATACAGAAGCCCATGCCGTGAAGCTTTTGAGCAATCTCAAGAAACTGCTGAGTGTGGAGGACATGGGACTCGTCAGTAGCAGTACCGGAGGTCAAGGTCAAAGGCTCAGAGGATCGAAGAAGAGGTTGGACTCCAGACTGTCCAGTAGGGAGAGATCCTATCAAAGATGTCACCGCAAGCGGCTAGGTGCCAAAGGTAGTAGATCCAGCTAGGGGATAAGTCAAAGGTGGGGTCTCCGAAATGTGCACGATCATCACAGCAACGGCCTCAATGACGGGCTCCATAGTGGGATGAGCTGCCAGTTTCTAGTACCCAAGGGATTCCCAATCATCAGGAAACAGCTGTCAAGAAGAGTGATAGAGGCGGAAGTAGTCTGCGTCAAAGGAGTGACCGAGGAGGCAGTCACCTCCAAAGCGGCAGAAGTCAAAGGCTCACCATGATGCTGGGCCATGGTAGAACGGGAACGAGTGAGAATCGAACTACGGTGATAGGACAAAGGGTGAATCCTAGGACGAGCTATCATCGATGGCGACAAGTAGCTTGGGAGAGGATGATCGAGATCTGTCACCAAAGGGGAAACAGAGAATGATGACTCTCAAGCTCTGGCAGAGGAACATGCACAATAACCTGAACAAGAGAAATAGGAATCGGGGAAACCTGATGTGAGTAAAATAAGAGACAGGTGCAATGTTATTAGGGTGGCATGAATGGCACGCATGCATATGAATGCAACTAATATGCTCTCTCTCACCAACTAAGTGTTTCCTAAAAGGCCATCTACTCTGAGAACACACATGGGTAAATGGGTCTCCAACTCAGGCTAGAATGAAAGGTCCCCGCTCTAAATCCTGGCCGAAGCGCAGGCAGTGAACGAATGATGCGTTGGTGGTCTCGTCTCCTGCAGTAGTATGGAGTTGTACCCTCTACTAACATCGACATGACCCTGGACAAGGGGGGACAAACTAGCAATATGCCCTATGCCAAAGCTATAGAATAGGCTACCAGAATTGTCTTTCGCAAACTGTAGGTGGACTCAGTGGAGAAGATACATGCCCTTATGATCAATCATGCAATATGCTTTTGTGTTTTTTTACTTACATTTTATTAACTAGGGGGGAAGAGTTTGAATATGTCTCTAGTTTTGCCTTATTAATTGTTTCTCTGAGTTTATTTTAAACCAGAAAGGGGAACAAACATGTCTCTACTCTCCAAGGCATATCGAATGCGAAAGGGGAAGAAAACACACAAGGCAAACAAGCAAAAGGCATGATCATGGCATATGTGAGTGTCGTGACACCATGATTGTGAAAAGAAAACATCCATCCAATCAAAAGGCAAGACATATAGCATGTGAGTGTAGTGACAAAGAAAAATGTGTAAAAGAAAGTGTGAAAGGCATGCTAAGTAAGCAAACATGCACAAGCAAGGCAAACAAGCAAACATGTGAAGCCAAAAGCCTCAAAAAGCAAGCGAAAAGTGACTAACCTGAAAGCTGGAATCTGCTATTCCCCAGTGGAGTCGCCAGTTCTATAACCATGCTTGCATGGGAATCCGATGCGGAGTAGCACCCGAGGGAGGAAGACACAACCATGCTAGGATGGCGAAGGCGCAAGACAAGATAAAACGAAAAAATCGGAGTCGCCACCTAGTCTTTTAAGGGAAAGACGAGAAAAGCCACAAACAAACCACAAAAAGATGAATGCATGTGATGCAAATGAAAAGGCCAGATGTCTACAAACCAGAGCATGGGTAAGGATTCCTGTTACGCACGGGGAAGGTATTAGGCACCCCTGTGCGCTTGAGAAACTCAGTCTTTCTAGTCTAACACTCTTGCTAAAGGATGAATGCTTGCTGAGCCTAGATTGTGCTCTTGTGACCATACCGGAGGAACCCTACACGACTCTCCTACAGTTCGTGGAAGCACACGAGGAGTCCCGATACGGTCACGGTGAAGATGGTGAATCTGGAGAAGAAGACTAGACTCGGAAACACCAAGGAAGGATAAGAAAGGATATGGAAAGGAGTCGCCACCTAGTCTTTTAATAGAAAGACGAGGAAAACCAAACACAAAGGAAAAATCTTAAAGAAACCAAGGTGAAGAAAACATATGCATGCTCTGTGCCAAATGGATGTGGTGTATAAATCAATGTGGGCCAGAAAAAGGGTAAGGATTCTTGTTACGCATGGGGAAGGCGTTAGGCACCCCTATGTGCCCGAAGAACTTGGTCTTTCTAGGTTTCTTACTTACTAATAGTCTATTGTGTGTACGCTTGCCTATTCAGAGTGCAAAAGCTAAAGATGACTGGAAAACATACTAAATCAAAGAAATGAAGAAGAGAAAAGAAAAGATGATAATCCAAGGGTCAAATGTAGGCATTGATAATGCCACTTTACTGTACGCCCTTAGTGATGAGGAAAATCGTGAAAATCAAGAATACTCGGAAAGCCTCTCGCAAATCAGCAAAAATTTGAATGAATCTGAGAAAATCAAATTGAGGAAAATAATCCTCATTCGGGACAATGTCGGCATTGTTAAGCCTGTTAATGTACACTGTCGGGCGATGGAAAATCAAATCAAAATCATGAAAGTCAGAAGAAAATTGAAAAATTATGTGAAAATCGAGTTTGAAACAAGTCAGAAGTGTGTGCATAATGCAAGAAAAAAGACATGAGAAAATACGCATGAAAAATAGCAACAAAATGTACAAAATGCATGTGAGTGAAAAAGGAGTAAATTCCAGGGGCTTACGTGCAAAATTCTCAAATTATGAATGAAGGATGAAATTCTGAAGCCCAATCATCATAAATACATAGGAAAACACATTTTATGTAATTTGAAGAAATCTGAGGTCAAATGTGCAAAACTGTGCTTTTTTGGTCAAATTCAAGATTCCTAGGGGTCCATATGTAATTTTGCCTGTAAAACATGTATTTAATGCAATTATGTAGAAATTCAGGGTTAAATATGCAATTAAAAGAGTCCAGGTTTGGAAACATAAAATTCCAGGGACTGACATGCAAATTTATCCTAGAAAACATGCATTCAGTGAGAAATCAGTAAAATTCATGGGCTAAAGTGCAATTCAGGTCACACTTGAGCAAATATTTAAATTCCCAAGGTTTAATTTGCAATTATGCCAGAAAAATATACATTCAGAACAGTTTTAATAAAGCTTAGGGTTTTAAATGCAAAAATGTTGGACTTAAATGCATGGAAAGAAACTCAGAGGTTTTATATCAAATTGTAAAGCATGAAAAACATTAACAAGAACTCTCAGGGGTTCTTATGTAATATTTCAGAACAAAAATTATTAAAAATATCTAAAAAAAACAAGTGCAGGGACCTAAGTGTAAGAAAAAGGACCTATTTGTAAGAAAAGAGGGACCTCAGCGCAATAAAAGAAAAGTACAGTAGTTTATTCAAAAAAAACTTTATTTTTATTATTTTTTTAAAGAAAAAGGAGCAACGGCCGTCGACGATGTAACTCCACCGTCGACGACCTCCTGGGATGCCCTTCCGGGGCATCTTGAACTCACGAGGAGCAAGAGGAGGAAAAAAGGGAAAGATCAATCGGTTTGGATCGAAGGTTCGATGGCTGGAATCCTCCTCTCGTCTCCCTCGCCGTCGACGCACCCCCGACGACGGTGCCATTGAAGGAGGAGGCTCTGGAGGCGACGGATCAGCGGCTCAAGGGTCTAGGAAGCTCAGGAGAGCGACGAGGATGATTTCCCCTCATCCAGCAGCAAGAATGGGTGTGCGAGCTTGTTCCCCGATCATGCTTCGACGGCGCATCGGCGACGTTTGTTGTAGGGGAGAACCAGAGCTCAATTCGCGATGCTAGAGCCTCAAGAGTGTTGGTGGAGCACCGGAGGTCATTTCCAGGGGGTCGGAGCGGCGTTGCGAAGAGTGGAGCGTCCTGTTGCGTTTCACTGTGCATCGTCTTCCTCGACGACGATGACGGAACTACGTCAACGGCGTGCGACTTCTGGAGGCTTGACAGAGGCTCAAAACGGCACGCCAAGGGTCGAAGAAGTAGGAGAAAGACCAAGGGGAGAGGTTCGAGCACCTTGGGGCATGAATCAACCACTAGATTCGTGCTCCCACTTCTGTCGTCGAAGAATAGCTCTGGTGATGCCTGAAGCCACGATTCCTGTCAGGGAAGACCTCTGGCTCTACTGGAATCGATCGGGGAAGGAAGAGGGAGACCTAGGAGATTATTCTGGAAGGAAATTGAGGTTTGTGGAGGGCATACCTGGTCTGGCAGTGGAGTTGGCCATCGATGCTCGTCGGAGGTCGCCGGAGCTTGTTGGAGATGGCTTGAAACTCATATTTTTCTCCTCCCTGAGCTTCCTCTTTGCTCCTAGACCTCTCTGGTTGCTCTGGTTGAGAGGAAAAAGCTTTAGGGGTTCTCCTCTCCAATTTTCCAACCTTTTTCTCTCCTTTTTTCCCTCTTTTTTTCTCTTGCAAATGGAAGGTATTTGTAGGCTTGCCATGGTTGTTATGGGTTGTTGTGGTTAGTTAAAGGCTATTGGAAGTTGTTACAAGTTGTTATAATGAAGGTGGGAAGTAGTTAGGGTTTGTTTAGGTGGTTAGAGGTTGTTATAGGTGGTTATGATGAAGGTGGGAAGTAGTTAGGGTTTGTTTAGGTGGCTAGAGGTTGTTATAGGTGGTTATGATAAAGGTGGGAAGTAGTTAGGGTTTGAAATTAGGGTTTGGGGTTTGACTTATGGTTTAGGGTTTGACCTAGGGTTTTGGGTTTTTTAAGGTTTGTGGTTTTGATTAGGGTTTAACCTAGGGTTTAGGGTTTGGATTAAGATTTTGAATTTGGTTTAGGGTTTAACCTAGGGTTTAGGGTTTGGATTAGGGTTTAACCTTTGATTTAGGGTTTGGATTAGGGTTTTGAGTTTGGTTTACGGTTTAACCTAGGGTTTAGGGTTTGGATTAGGATTTAAAGCTAATTTTAGGGTTTTGAGTTAGGTTTTTGAATTATGAATTTGATTTTGGTTAGTTTTAGGGATTAAGATCCCACTGCAAGCATATGGGGTGTCTATAGTTCTAATCATGCTAATATGAATGCCTAGTCATGACTAGATGGATGTGTAAGATGCATGCAAAAATTGCAACGAAATCCATACGAATTGACGGAATAACGTAATACGAAACAACAAAGAAAATCACATGAATTAATGATGTTTTTGGAAAGAATGACCCGAGAAAACATATCGACATCAAGAGAATCAAAAATGTGATCGACCCAAATCATCAGAATCGTTGAAAACATCACGGAAATCATAATGGAAAAATTGCAAAGAAATCCGCATAAAACGAGCAAATAGTGACATATGGAGAAAATCACATGAAATGACAATGTTTTTGAAGAGAATGGTCTAGGAAACCATACTGATATCAAATGTATTAAAAGTGGGGTCAACCCGAATCATCGGAATCAGGGAAAATGTCGTAAAAATCTATATAGGGAAAATAATCTACGATTGGGCTAATGTGGGCCTTTAAGTCAATTAATGTATGCCCTCAGGCAATGAAATCTAAATCTAATCATGAAAATCCAAATATATAGGATAAAGGGAATCAGATTAAATGTCAAGCGAAAGAATTCAAAAACGGGTTGGAGAAAAATCCACGAAAAAACACATAGAATTGAGGCTTACCCAAAAGGATGGAATGATGTGCAATTACAATGAAAAACTATGTAAAATGCATGAAAATGTACCTAAATGTATAGAAAATGCTGAGGAATGATTGGTACAGAGGTTATGCATGACTTAGTGTACCAGTAACATGCATGTGCATGAATTGATGTTATGGGGGCAATTTGGTAATTTCACAAGGTCAACTGTAATAAATGTGTACATGTGCATGATGCAAGGTCAAATGTATGCAAAATGTTGTTTACAAGAAAACATGAAAGGGACAAGGTTGTAAATCCGAGAAAATGATGTAAACATGTTAAAGGGCAAGATCTGGGACTAAAGTGCAAAATTCACAAAAAAGGGGAAGGCTTGATTAAAGTATATCAAGTGAGTTTTATCTTAGTGTGCAGATGATGGATTAAATGAAGATGTGGTACTGAGATGTGTGAAAATTGCACATTAGTAATTTCCTAAGAATTCAAGGTCTAATGTGTAAAATTCACACATAAAGTGTAAATGTGATTAAAATGTGAAATTAAAGATCAATTTACAATGCAAACATGATTTTTGAGTGAAAACTATATTTAAGTGCAAAATTATAGATGAAAGAAGTGGAAAATGTCAAAAATGGGTGTGAAAACAATTAAAACCCTAAATGATGAATTTGAAATTAGTCTAAGGGTCTGGATGCAAATTTCCTACACTCAATAACTGTATTTCAGGAATTCAAGGGCCTTCATGCAAAGTTCTAGGGTTTAAATGTGGTGAAAATTCAACTTTTATGATGGTCAGTGTGATTTTAAAGTCTTTCAGGGTTCAGAATACAAATATCGCAGGGAAAACTAACCAACGGGGATCTGCAAGGCGGAGGAGCTGGAGGAGAATATGGGGGAGAGATCCAACTGAGCTGATCATGCCTTTGACGGCTGAAACGCGTCGTCGATCCTCACCCTGTTGGTGTTCTTCTCCGGCAACGGGACTCCAACTGTAGAGCGTCCAGAGGCAGTGGCCCGGCGCGGCAAGGATCGGAGAGGCTCCGAGGCGACACAGCGAGGCTGTTGGAAGTTGCATGGGAGACGCCCTGTCCACGTGGGGGACAGTGTTGCAGTGGCGGAGGCGATCCAGTGGAGACCGAAGGACTTTCGAAAGGTCGTAGGGAAGCTTCCAGTGGCGATGGCCTGGACGGGGCACTGGCGAAACACTCCACCCGCTCAGTGGGTTAGACGACGAAGGCCTGAAGTTGCAAAGGAGCAACGGTGACGTTCTCTGGCCGCAGAAGGCTAGGGAGGCATCTCCTGTGCGATGGAGCTTAGGGAGGAGAAGGAGGGAGAGGGAGGAGATGCTTCAGGTCCTCTTCCCACAGCAAGAGTCGCGGGCGTCACTATAGCTGGTAGACCCACCATCGAGGGGACGACGACGATGCATAAGGGGGCTAATCCCCGCGAAAACCTACCAAAAGACTTGACATGGCCCTACTGTACCACAGGAACACGATTCAAAAGGGAAAAGGAAGAATTACCTAAGGATGGACTGGCTGTCTCCTCGCGTGTCGGCTGCGGTGCTCCGGTCGATCGCTTTGGCTGCGGTGGTTCAAGGGATTCCGAGGATGTAAAAGGGCTGGAGGAGGTTCTCTAGAGGCAGGGAATTGCTAGGGGCTCTCTCTGAGTTTTCATGGATGCTTCACGGTGGGCTGGAAGTGCTGTCCTCTTAGTCTGCGACGAGTCTTTTATACACCAATGATGGCCTCCAAAGTCGTCGATCTTCCTTCCCAATCATTGAGGGCCGCCCGATGCTCTTATGGGCTGGCAGGAGTTGTTGGGGATCGCCGGAGATCTCGGGGAGGAGAAGATATGGTCCAGAGTTCTCGAGATTGCCACTAGAAAACTCGAGGGTCGTCGGAGAGAGTCGTCGGAATTATTTTTGTGTCTTTCCTAAGTTTTTGATTGAAGAATAAATGGGGTGTATTACGCTTGTTTTGGGCCTACGTGAGTGGGCTTTTGATTTTTTGGGTTTTTTGTTTTAGGTTTTAGGTTTTAGGGTTTCGGTTTAGGTTTTTAATTATTTGTTTTGGTGATTTTAGGTAAGTTTTTTCATTTTGTGATTTTAAAGTTTAATTGGTTTTAAATTATTATTATTTTTAAGTTTAATTAATTGATTTTAAATTAGGATTTTTTGGGTTTTAATTACTTAAAGGTTTTAGGGATCACGATTTTGGATTTTAATTAGGGTTTTGAGTTTAATT
>JAMKQA010003523.1:0-20206 GCA_024699735.1 Posidonia australis
ACATGTAGAAGTTGATTGCCACTTTGTTCGTGAGACTGTAACAAATGAAAAGATTCATGCGCCATTTGCAAGGCTATGGTGCATACTACAAGGGAATTAATGTTGTTGAAAATTCTTCTTGAGGAACATGGTATTCCTTGTAATGAACACATGACTACTATATTTTGTGATAATCAAGTAACTATCAAAGAGCAAGTAACTCAACGTTTCATGAGCTCACAAAACATGTAGAAGTTGATTGCCATTTTGTTCGTGAGACTGTAACAAATGAAAAGATTCATACGCCATTTGCAAGAAGTGAAAGTCAAACTATAGATATTTCCACCAAGGCATTAAGGCTTCAATGTTTTCATTATTATGTAGTAAACAGAACATGACAAATATATATGCTCTGTTAGAGTTAATTGTTTTATTAGTTAATAACATTTGCCTTCTTTGTGCAGAGAAAAGTGATCTAAATTGCATAAAATGAAATCAAAGAGTACAAAGCATATATATATATCAGATAGGATATATGAATCCACAAGATCCATTAATCTATCTAATTACTAATGGTACAACAAATAATTATTAAAAATAGAGAGCATAAATATTGAGTTGCAACAATGATGTGACATGCAACGAAAATTCATATTTGAGATGGTTTTTGGCGTAGAAGATATTGATCAATACCACTGCCCATACAGTACATATAGTTTCTTCATATAGTAACATAGATCAACCAAAAGCATATAAACTTTCACACTAATGCAGTATAGCAATACAACAATCAATGCATAATAGATTATTGCTCTAATATATGTCATCTTATGTGTTCATATGCATGTAATGAGTGTATGTAGATGCCAGGTTGAGATTAATATCCAATTTATCTGATTTCTACAATTTTTAGATCATTCATATCCCAATTTTTAAAGTTTTACTTCATTCAGAAGACCACATTCAGATAGATCATAAGGCCAAATCACCAAAAATGTTTGGAGAACCTGATACATTCAACATCTCCTATCCATTTCTGGATAACAACACATATGTACATGTGAATAGGAAGCATATCTAACTGTACCAAGACTAGCAAGAACATACCTTCTCCGCTTCTACAACTTTCATAAGCCGGCCAAGAATCTCTTGATCTGACAATCTTGAGAAACGAACCAGTGCACATCGACTTTGAATGGGTTCAATAATCTTAGATGAGGTATTGCATGCTAGGGCAAATCGTGTGGTGTTTGAGTATATCTCCATGGTTCGTCTCAAAGCCTGCTGCGCTCCTGATGTCATGCTGGTCGAGTTCAAATGAAAATGTACCTTGTCAGGTACTCACTTATCAAAAAGGAGAACAATAAATATATATTTTTTTTATAAAAAGGATTGGGATGAATCTTATCAATCAAATAATCATCAACCAAAAATAGATAAATTACCTGTCAGCTTCATCTAAAATGACAATCTTGTGCCTACCGGGTGGCAGTGTCACTTTCTTCTGGGAAAACATCTTAATTTTGTTCCTCACAACATCGATACCTCTAATTAAAAATACAAAGAGATTAAAACATTTCAACACTAAACAATCACCCGATGAAGAGAAAATCACATGTTATTCAGGCATACCTATCATCAGATGCATTTAACTCGAGCACAGCCTCCTTGTAATTTGGGCCAAGAAGCTCATGCGCAAGTGCAAGTATGCTCGTTGTTTTCCCGGTCCCAGGAGGACCCTACTCAGACCAAGACACAAGCGCCGGAAAAAACGTCAAAAAATGTTTTCTTTCTGTCATTTTTACATCTCATTGGACTAAATCGTGCGAGATATAAAGGCCATATTAGTGACACATGAAATTTTGAACGGAAACCACCAAAAAGTAAAGGCATTCTAGAGTTTAAGATGAAGATGCAGTTGTTGCTTGTGCTTACAGATAGAATGAGATTAGGCATGTTGCCGTCACGAGCGATGACTTGTAGCCTGGAGACAGCATCACTGTTGCCAACTACATCGGCTACTTTGGTGGGGCGGAACTTCTCGACCCACGGGATCTCGAAGCTGACGCCGCTGGAGGAGGGCGGGGGAGCGGAAAATGGTGGTGGATTTGACGTGCCGGCCATGGATTCTTCTTCTATGATCAACAAAAAACGAAGTTTCTAATTTCTAGGGCGCGAGCAAAAGAGAGAGCAGGAGAAGAATTTACGAAGACAAGACTCGGAAAATATCGAGGGAAACCCACAAAAAATCGGGCGGACGCCTGACCGATAAATGGACCACATTTTTACCCATTTTCTGAACCATGTAGAGCGCGAGGCCCACACGATCCGACCCGACTATGGCACAATTCATGAGTGCCTTTTGTCTCCCTTTTTATCTCCATTTTTTTTTCCTCTCTTGATGGTTTGTTTTGCCTTTCTAGGATCTTCTCCAAAAGAAGTGCTTTGTTTTTTTTTTTTTTGGCAATGGTAAGTAGTATTAGATATTAATCTCAATGAAGAAATTCCAAGGGAATCAAGGATCTAAAGTATCACAAAATAACGAAAGCAAGGCAATGTTCATGTCAATATTACAGACAGCCAGCAAAGCTGACAATAAAGTTTCAATGTTTATAAAGTTAAATAAAGCTACTACTCCATATCTTCAGCAGCAGCAGCTGGATGTATAGTGGAATCATTAGAGGTGGGAGGAACATCTGAAGAAGTTGTGAGGTTCTCTGCCCAAGCAGCCTTCATTGAAGATAATGAACTCCTCAGCTCCTCCTTTTCAAAACCTGGTAGAAGAGAATCTAACCAGTGCCCCATTAGTCCAATTATATCAGAGATAATGACATGAGAAGACTTAAAGTTTTCACGAAAAATTCTACTATTCCTTTCTTTCCAGGTTACCCAGAGAATAACTTGAATCAAAACAAACCAACTGCAGTTATTTAAATGGAATTTAAGGACAGGTTTATGCAGATATAAGTAGTCCAGATTATAGTATCCAGGATATAACTGGGAACATAAAAAAAAACTGCCAAATCTGTGAAACAAAATCGCAAAACATAAACAGATGGGTATTAGTTTCTGTATTTAGATTACAGAAAATACATGTAGATGATCCAATCCACCCTCTCTTTAACAAATTTTCCTTAGAGAGGTTTTTGTTGTGAATAACAAGCCAGGAGAATAACTTAACCTTGAGGGGGGGCAAGTCCGCCAAATCTGCTCAAACAGATTAAATCTGAGGCCATCATCATTTAGAATTTTATAACATGATTTGACTGAGAACTTGGAAGAAGAAGATAGAGTCCAGGATATAACATCCCTTTCCTCCTCCAAATTGATAGATTGCATAATTTGTGCCATCAAATCCAATTGGGATTGCAAAACATTGTAATCACAGTACAGTGCTTTGGAACTATCCAACAACTTATTAAAATCAGAATCAAACATGTTATAAATTTTGTAAACAGAGGCTTTCTTCCATCTGCAAATAGAGAATAATTGAGGAAGCAAATATTTTAATTTTGTCCCACCCTCCATTTCTGTTCCCAGAATAGTATATCTTTCCCATTGCACAAGTGGAAAGAACTAAAACAATTAACAACATGAAAATTATTTTTCCGGCAAAGCCATAGAGGAGAGCAGTGGTTAGAAGAAGTATTTAGAAATGCCCCAGGCCCTAATAGCTTCATATACTTGACCTTCACTAGCTCTTTCCACATAGCATGACAATCCCAGGAGAGTAATTGCCAGACTAATTTAGACTTACGTGCAAGATTGAAATTTCTGAGATTTAAGATCCCCCAACCATTTTGTTTTTTAAGCCTGCAGAGAGCACCCCATTTAACTAAATATCTGCCATTATCAGCAGTAGGGTCAAACTTCTAGTGGAAGTTGTACCTAAGCCTATCAATGTCCTTCTGAATCTGTCTGGGCATATGCAAGTCAAACATATAGTAAGTAGGTATTGCAGTTAAAACAAAATTAATCAGTGTCAATCTGCCACCAAGGGATAGAAAGTGAGCTTTCCAATGGGATAGCTTTGATGCTAATTTCTCCAGGACGGGAGACCATTCCCTACGTGAGGCCCTCCTATAATGAAGTGGAAGGCCCAAGTAAGTGATGGGCAAGGTTGCAGATTTACAACCTAAAAGCTTACAGGCATTATCTACTATTTCCTGTCCAACCTTAATACCAGTAATAGAAGATTTGGAGAAGTTTATTTTAAGGCCAGAACAGGATTGAAAGCAACAAAGGATGCGTTTAATGTTCACAATGTTTTCGGCACCCTCAGCTAGGAAAAGAATGGTATCATCCGCATATTGGATGTTGAAAACGTGAGAGCCTCCATGAGGGAACTGAATCCCTTTAATGAGATTATGATTAGAAGCCAACTGAAGCATACGGTTCAGAATATAGGTAACTATTATAAATAGTAAAGGGGATAGCGGGTCCCCCTGTCTTAGCCCATTGGATGAACCAAAGTAACCGTGAGATGTTCCATTAAGAAGAATAGAAAATTTTACAGAAGTAATGCACATATTGACCCATGATATCTATTTCCCCCCAAATCCTAAACCTTGAAGAGTTGTAAGAGAAAATCCCAGTTTACCTTATCAAAAGTTTTCTCAAAATCCAATTTTAAAATGAAGCCTGGCACCTTAGAGGAGTACATAAAGTGAAGGGTTTCCTGAGCTACCGGAAAACAGTCTCCAATAGAGCGGCCAGGGAGAAAGGCACATTGGGAGCTATCTAAGGTATTGTTAAGTATGGGAGATATCCTAGAGGCAAAGGTTTTGGTAAATATTTTATATATACTATTTACCAAGCTAATAGGCCTGAATTCAGAAATTGAATTGGCACCAAGCCACTTTGGAATAAGTACAATAAATGTCTGATTTAAAGGAGAAAGGGTATCAGGCTCAATAGAAGAGAAAATGTGCTGAAAATTTTTCATAATGTCATCTTTTAACATTTCCCAAAATTGTTGAAAGAAGAAAATAGGGAACCCATCGGGTCCAAGGCTTTTGTCCCCAGGTAATCTATTTAGATTACCCTTAACCTCTTCTACTGAAAAAGGTACTTCATGTAAATCAGGATCAGCAATCTTATTGGGAATCAGCAGGTCCCAGTTTAGGAGGACACTAGGACCTATTGGGCTGTTGAATTGCCTAATAAAGTGATCTTCAATTGCATCACTAATGGCCCGGGGGGATGTGATCACATTGGAGTCCACAGTGAGAGACAGTATTGCATTGTTTCGCCTGTGGGAGTTGACAACATTATGAAAGAAAGCAGAGTTAGAATCTCCCTCCTTTAGCCACTGTATTCTGGATTTTTGTTTCTAGAATAACTCATTTACTCTTAGAAATTCAAAGTGTTTATCTCTAAGAGCAAGTCTCTCTCTCCAGGTCACATCGTCTAAAATGGAATGCTCAGCTAAGCAGTCAATGCTTAGGATACAAGCTTCTATATCACCTAAGATCTGGTTTCTCTTTAGATTGATCGGGCCAATCCATTTTTCTAGATTATTCTTCAAAATTTTCAGTTTATAGGAGAACTTGGCTAAGGGGTTTGTTGAGAAGAACAAGTCTCTTGACTGTACCCAACAGTCCTGGATGAAAGATAGGCTTCCTTCATAAAGTAACCATGACTTGTATAATTTAAAAGGAGGCGGTCCCCAATTATGTTTTAAAGTTTTTAAGATAATTGGGACGTGGTCAGAGACTACCCTGGCCATCCCAGAACAAAAGGAATTGGGATACTTAACCAACCAGGAGGGAGAAACGAGGAAGCGGTCAAGCTTAACTAGCGTGGGCTCGATCTGAAGATTAGACCAAGTGTAGGAGCAGTTATTGGGAGAGAGGTCCACTAAATTATTAGCATTGATAAAGTCATTGAACAATGACATATGCGAAGTGATCCTAGGGCAGGATGAATGCTCATGAGAGTATCTAATTAAGTTGAAGTCTCCACCAATAATCCAATTTTCGTTGACCACTTGGCTATGACCACGTAGTTCCCTGATAAAATCAAGTTTGAATCTAGTAACGCAGGGTCCATAAACCCCAGTAAGCCACCACTCAGAGTTATCCTCCAATGAGTGAAAATGGAGAGAGAGACAATAAAGACCCAGGAGGTGAGTCAGAAGGCTCAACTTCCTGCCATCCCAGCCTATCAGGATGCCTCCAGAGGCACCTGAAGAGGCCAAAAAAGACCATAAATTAATTTTCTTACCCCCTAGAGATCTAAGTAATGCAGGGGAGAAATCGTCTTTTTTAGTTTCCGAGATAATGATAATGTCACATTTTTGTAATCTGACTAGATTACGGACAGCCCTAGCTTTAGAACCAGCTCCTAAACCCCTGATGTTCCATGCTCCAATGATCATAAAAACGTGTTTGAAAAACAAGAGGGAGGCTCCCTCTCACTAGAACTATTCCAATTCCTCAGGGAAATTGGAGGTTTCCCCTGATCTAACCTGACTTGGGAAAAAAACGACCTAACCTCGGCATTAGAACTGAGATGAATGCCTATTTTATCACAAAAATCTTGAAAATGTTGGTAAGAATCCCAAGTCAAAGGATCAGAGTCCTTATCAATCATATCAGACATACAATGATCACTAGAAGAAGCAAAAGATGATGTGGAAGCAACAGAATGATCTGTATTAACAACATAGGATAGTTGCTGTGAGGGGGTAATAGAGGTACTTGGTGCATGAATGAGGGTATCTGGGTGTGAGGGAAGAGACTCCATGGGGTTCTCGACTGTCGCCTCCTTCTCTACGCAGTCGTACAGCGCCAGTAACTTCTTGAACTTCTCCATAGACAGGTTCCTTGCACGGATCTCTACTTGGACAAAGCTGGACTCGTCCAGCAAGGAGGGAGCATCCACTTTTGAGGAGGAGGAGGCCTTGTGCCAGCCTTCAGAAGCAGGGGGAGTAGGGGAGGACTTATTCCAGCCCTCGGAGGTGGAAGGGGAGGGAGAGGCCTTGTACCAGCCCTCGGAAGCACGTGGGGTAGGAAGAATCCCCACAGAACCAGGAGAGGGGTCGCTAGATTGCGGTTGGGAGGAGGATCTGGTCCAAACATTGACCCCGGGTCTAGAATTTTTCCCGGACTTGCTTCCACGCCATGTCTTAGTGGCTTTGAAAGACTTTCTAATAGGAGGGGGAACTCTCTGGTGGGAGGCAGGAGAGGGTCTAGTTGGCCAGGCGGTATGTTGCGCTTGTGGGGTGTGTTGCACTTGAGGAGAGGGATCGTAGAGATCTCAGCTAGCTCTGAACTTGATCGGGTAGACTATATGCCCGAAGGCATAAAAACGGGTATCAGGAAGGTCTTTGCCATAGTGTAACTGGATGCAACATCTAGCAAAACTTTGCTGTTTTGCACTTTCAACAGAAAGGTCCACCTCCAGGAGGTCTGCAAAATCTACCACCATGCATCTAAAAACATCAACATTCCACAAATGATGTGGAATACCCTCTAATCTGACCCAAACACCCTCCTCTCGAAGGGTAAATACCGCATTAGTTTGAGGCGACCAATGGGTGAAGGACGCCGGGAGAGTTTGCAGAGAGGAGCTGTACAGGTTGAGAGTGTCAGTCTTAATCTTAGGAGAGGGAAATCTGAGTAAAATTTTCCGAGGGCAGAAAGTTTGACTTCCACACCGGAAGCCAGAGGCCAATGAGTCGAAATATGGTGTTCCAGCAGTTCTTTGGAGAGCTAGATAGAATGGAAGGATACTAAAGCGCAACAGGACAGGGAAAGGAGGAGGTCGCATGTAGCTTCAGAGGGGGGGATGATGGTCGGAAAATGGGGGGATTGACCCGCCATTCTAGAAAGAGCTAGCGACTCGTTTCTCTTCCTGAAAAAATTTGCAAATAGCCACTGAGTGAGAGGGGGAGAGACAACGAAAGAATAATCCAGAGTATTTGCAGTTGCTCTTAGTGTGGCCAAGGAGGCCACAAGCAAAACAACGATTCGAGACACAACAAAAGTTTACCAGGGGGAGGGAACCTTTCGATGCTGCACCGTAGTCCACTCTGAAGACTCCACAGAGGAAATGGGAGAGGCAAGGGTAGTGAAACGGGAACCTGTCGAAGAGATAGGAATGGAAGAATCGCGGATGTCAGAAGATATCCGCTAGTCAGAGGATATCTTCTCGTCAGAAGATCGTGCAAAGGAAAGACCTGAACCGCCACTGAGAAAAGGAGGGGAGGGAGACATGCTGCCAGCGCTGCAACGTGTCAGACTGGCGTCTTGCAGAGCACGACCATCATAAAAACGACGCTTGAGGTGATCTTTGTCATTAAGGCACGCATTAGAGGAAAATGCATAGTAAGACACTAATTGTGTCTCGAGCAGAGCCCGAGACACAAAGGCGTTACCGAAACCAAGCGAAGACAACTGTAAACAGTCGTCAAGGGGGGCGGGATTACTGCTCATAAAATGCCCATTGTCCGAGAAAAACGGGGCGAGGTAAGAGTAGTCTGAGCCAGCACGGGGCTCAAAGTCTGCACCAGAATCATAACAGGTCTGTTGCTCGCAGGGGCAATTTAAAACCCCAACCCCCATAGAGGGATTCGGATAATGTTCTACGATAAGGGGCAGCTTATCGTGAGTCCGCGATAACACGGGAACAGAAAGAGAAAAAGAAGAGAAATTCCACACAGAGCACGGAGCAGACCCTGCTCCACCGTTAGAGCTGTCAGTAATTACGGACTAATGCCCCTTCGTCTCCGACGAGACATTAGGGTTCCGGTGACCTACCGGCGGCAGCCCAGACGAAACACCCGTGGAAATCACTGGGTCAGAGATGGAAGAAAAGGAGAACTGCTTCTCCAAATCCAAAGGACAGACGGAGGGAACCTCCTCCGTCGAAAAACAACCCTCACAGTCGTCGGAGAGCCGCCGTGAGGACAAAAGCTCCATAGAGAGAGCCTTACGAACCCTAAGTCTGGGTTTATCATAATATTCAACAGAAAATTGAAACCTATTCCAACCAGACAAGAAAGGGGCCATATCCCAACTCAGACGATATAAATTCAACCCCTTAAGACGGCAGAAATCAAACGATTTACCGTGCAAGAAGCCATCCACAACTAGATCTAGGTTAGCAGTTAATGGCAAGGAAGAGAAAGAACTATCATAAACAAAACCTAAAAGCGACCCAAAAGGACCAAAATAAAACTCTAAACCCCCGCTCGAGCGTACGAGTCTACTGGAAAACCCTAGCGGAGCGCTGGAGTTCAAGGAAGAAAGAGTATTAGCCTCCGAGGAGGAGGGGGTGTCGCAAAGAGCGACGACAGAAGGAGAGGAAAGCTCCTCCTCAGAGCGTACCTGCGAGGAAGGGATAGGCATCTTCCTCGACTTGGAGGAAGATCCGCCAGAGGGATGCGCGATCCACTTCGACTGGATCCTCTCCGCACAGACTGCGGTGATGGCAGAGGACGCCAATGATGAGGATCCCTTAGCTTTGCGGCAAGCTCTGCGGATCGGAGCCGACCTTGAACGCCTCCCAGTCGAAGGGTGTAGCCCGGCAAAGGAGAGCATTCGCGCGGCGGCTAGGGTTTCGATGGTTGAAAGCGTGACGGTTTCTCATAGCGGAGCTTTTCTTTTCGCGAGAGCAGTAAGCATGAAAACTTTAACATCTATTTCCAAAAGAAGTGCTTTGTGGGACTAACGGAATACACAAGCCATGTATTGAAGACTGAAGTCTAGAAATGTCGCTTTCTACTTTCTAGACTGGAATCATAAAATAAGTTTTCAACTTCCTTCGTGAATGAGATGTGTTGTTTTTGTAGTTCCTCTTTGATTCTAGGAATAACATCTAGAATAATTTTAAAATAAGAATTGTTATTCTATTAGATTGTGTAAAAATTAAAATAAATTTAGAATAGTAATTATTATTCTAATTCACTTATCTTAAAATAATTATTCTACAAGAAAGATGAAAAAAAATTATTCTAATACACGTAGTTATATGATATGTTTATTTTTTATTTAAAAATTAATACATATATGATATAATGAAAAATATACATATATTGATAATCAAGTTCATTATTATTAATCTACATCTTTTTCAATTATTTCAACACTTATTCTAATATTTATTTTATTTTCCATCCAAATCAGAATATCTCCTTGTATACATTTATTCACGTTAAAAAAAAACACTTTCAAATTAAATAACAATACTATCAAAATACTACTACTACATTCTATTTATTCTTACTTTTTTTTATTCTACATCTAAAGAATAACATAAGTTTTTTAACTGTAACATTGCCATGGTTTAAGCATAACGTTGTGCCAGTTCTCACCGTTCCATTGCCCTTGTCCAACTGCGACATCTGCAAAATGAAGAGTAGACTGCAACAGCAATTCAACCCGATATTAACTCGACATTCTATGAGAAAAAACGATAACAAAGAGGACAACATGGGGAAATGGGATTCTCTTGATGCCCAATGGGCCATACTGGTGAAAGCAATAAGATTGTAGAAACAGGCATTCTTTGCATGCTATTAAAAGATCATGTTACACAAACATTGCAAACCCTAGAAGAAAACATTTAGCGCATAGCCATGGTGATCAACTGCTTCATAATTGGGGATTAACAAGCCACCTATAAACCTATACTGCAGTCTATGGAATCAAATCAAGTTATATACAAGAACTCAAACTAAACTAGACATGGCTATCTCATGCCACTCTAGAATCTATAGACTATTCACAAATGAATGACTGTTCATACATTAATCTCAGAATTGCATTGTTGCTCTCGGTGACAGCTTCGCCTGCTCCAGAACATTTTTGAGCAGTTTGTTTTCTCAAGTCGCTGTTCTGCTTCATCCTGCTCGATTGATGCCAACTGAGAGGATCTGGGTGATTGAGTTTGTGCTTCTCCTTCAGGTTCAAGAGAGGCACAGGGGTCATCATCACAGGTACATGAAGGGATGGAAACTGAAGGGAATGAAGCACACGAAAGTGGGCAGGTGACTTCCGAAGAATCAGATTTGTGGTTCTTGTGAATGTCTGATCGACAAGATACTGTTGATGGGTCTGCATCACTAGTGTGAAGAATGCATGGGCTGCAAAGGCCAAGAGCTAGTTTGAGTTTGAACCCCTTCCCGGGAATGCAGGGCAACTTGATGAAAGAAACTATTCCTTGTCTGCAGAGGGGGCATGGAATTAATCCAGGTCTAACAGTCGTCTCAGATGTCAGAATACTAGTTGAGCTTGAGCAAAGACACAGTGCACATTTTGTACATAGTTCGTGCCCACAACCTGAAAAGAAAGTAAGAGGTTTCGCAATGACAAGTTTAAGTTTAGCATACTAGTAAACATCAGGTAATATATTCAGCAACTTGAAGGTTAAAAAAATCCAGCAATCATAGTCCAGAATTAAAATCAAACAATGAGCCTTTATCCAAAAAAGTCCTTTGTATTTCCTTTCGCATTCTAACTTCCCATTCCATATCCTGGCTAACTTGATTGTCCAACATGAAGAAGGTATTTCCCTATGCATTCTAACTTCCCACTCCATATCCTGGCTGACTTAATGTCAAACAAGAAAAGGCAAAGAGTTCAAATAATTCCCAGTTTGCTTCTTATTTTAGTAACAAACGGGAAATCTTTCAATTCTCCCTATATTTTGAAAGTGTTTACTTTCCAAACGTCAAACTAAGTCAACTTCGGAGTAAAGAAAAGCAATAGCGACCACCACAGTTGATACAAAACATTGTGTCAACTGCATCTCTTTTTTCTCTCTCTTGTTTGTATCCCTGCATCAATATTATTTTTTATAATTATTATCACTTCCTCAACATCATAATTTTCTATATCTTAATTTGATTCCCCCCCTTGGGATCAAAAATACCAAGACATGGTCAATATAGAAACATACAAACACAAATGACTATCAGCATCAGTTGGCATATAAGATAGGACCAAATATAAGTTAAACAGCATGAAAGAAAAGAATGAGACCTTCTGCAGCTACAGTACAGGTTCTTTCAAGACAAACAGCACAGACGTCATTATCATCTGAAGGGGCTGTTGAGGACTGTAATCCACACTCTCTGCATATAAATTCAATGAAATAGTCATTTCCCACAACACACAAGATTCCATGGCTAGTGGTAAGCTACATCACAACGACTTTCTGTAAGCTGGAATTTCCAGAAAAAATATAAAGGGATCCAAAAACTTTGAAATCATCAACTGAAAAAACAATGTTAACTACATTGTCAAAGGATCAAAAGCAGGTTCATAGAAATCACTTGTTCATAATGCTGAGTTCTAAAAACTTAGTTACATGTTCAGACAAAAGTCAGGTTAAATAGAAGATTTTAAAAATGACATTTGATTCTGCATACTTCTGAACCTTAAGATAATTTACAAAAATATTTAGTAGGATTTGCTACAAAAAAAAGGTAATACATCTGATATTAGGACTGGAATAGGACTCATGTTACTGTTGCAACTTATCTGCCTTTGGGACTAGAATAGAACTCATAGTCTGCAAACAACTGTACAATCGAGTGAGTGGGTAAAATATTCTTAAATTATTTTCCTTTTACATTTCCTAGTAAGTATGGAATGTGGAATCAAGGATAAATTTCTCGCCAATCATTACCTAGAGATCAATACTTGCATCCCTTCTCTTGTAGTAACCAATGTACATCTTTTTATCAGATAAATTACATCAATCCTTGCAGACCTTTAAAAGTAACCATTGTATATCACCTTGTCAAATTAAATAGAATGATAAAGGATAAGGAGAAGGATAGTTATATATTGATAGTACAAATGTTGTTGATATTCATGCAAAGGCTTTCTTTTATGTTGCCACATAATTCTATGGCATATTATGGATGCAAATTTCAGTGGACGTAGCATTTTTAAACTAGAAAAGTACCCATATGACACCAAATCGGTCAAATAGAAACTAATACACGACATGATAAATACCCATTGTAGAGTAACAGGCAAGCGACTTAAAAATTAAAATTATACAACGAAGAATTGAAGATACCATGACCTACTTCTAGTTGGTACCATCATGTGGAAATAGATGTTTTCGTTGTGTAAACTAACAAGAGAATTTATTTAAGGGAAAATTACAGTTTATTCCTTGCAATATTCATGTTTTTCAATTTGGTACCATTAAAAAAAATCATTATAACTTACCCCCTCAACTACTTCCGATAAACAACAAAATCCCTTCCATCAAGTTTGAAGGATTACAATATTTTTTGAATAAATTTGTTATTTTTCCCTCTTCTTCCATTTACACTCATCAATTATTCAAGTTTTTCAATTTAGTACCTTAAACTTTTTTCATTACAACTTACCTCCCCCTCAACTCCCTCTATTAAACAATAAGACCCTTTCATCACGATTAAAGGGACACGACATTTATAATATTTCTTTTAGATAAATTTATCCTTCTTTCCTATCTTCTTCTTTTTTTTCATCTTCTTCCATTTTTTCTACCTCATAAGTCCTAAATCTAACTTTACTAGCAAAATTTTCTCCTTTCTCCTTCTTTCCCAAATCCCTTTTTTTCCTCTCTTTTTTTTATTATAAATTGATGATTTCGAGCTTCATTAATACCATAGAAAGATCTCCAGCTTCTTTCTTAATATCATTAAGTATATCTCAACCGAAGGTCTCAACTTACATAGAAAGGATGTCGGTGATTAAGATTTGAGATTTGTGTCAGGTAGGGCGTGGATGAGAACGAAAGGCTTTCGTAAGGTAATATTCGGTCGAATTTTGTAGAACTAAAAAAAGAATTATTTATAATCGAGGATAAAACAATCAAACAAAGTAAAATTTTAACGACATTTACTCAAAATTGTAATTCATTGTAACTTACCATAGTAGAAGGAGACAAGTTGTAATAAAAAAAAAGATATTAAGTTACAAAACTTGAATAATTAAGAAGAGCAAATAGTAATTTAAACCTTAAGAGAGACAAATTGTAACAAAAAAAAGATTAAGGTACTAAGTTAAAAAACTTGAATAGTTGAGGAAAATAAATTACAATTTAACCTTGGAATGGTAAATTACAAAAGATAAAATGATCAAATCATGCAAAAAAGTAGCATCATTTATCCAAAAAAGGAGTTTATTGTAATTTACCATGGTAGAGGGGATCAACTTACAATAAAAAAAGAGTATCAAGTTGAAAAACACAAGAAGTTGAGAAAGATAAATTGTAATTTACCTTTATTTAATGAGAAAATTTAGTGAGTACATAATTAAACAAAAAGGTAGGAGTACGAGTTGCAGATAGGCACATTAACATATAATGTATATTAAATGCTTATAAACTACCTTGCTATGTTAAGTATGCTTGTTAGAGGCAATGATAGGTAATTTGATGGTGGAAATGTCGGTAGCACCATGTTGGAATTCGATAGTAGTGGCTCAAGCCAATGGCGACCCCATATTCTAGCAACATCGCTTGGAAGCCACCTAAAAAGACACATACAATAGATAGAAAGTTTCAAAAAAATTTCCTTTTTTGGCCTACATGGCTACTTTATTTGGAGTTGCAAGTCATAACACTATAAAGGCAGAGGTAGAAATGAAATTTACCCATTGCAATTCAATGTGAGCCTACTAGCACCTTTGGCAAGGAGGACCTGCATAGAAGGTAATAAAAATTTTTAATAGGGAAATATATAGATGCAGTCTTCTTAGTACAAACAGTATGCTGTCAACAGTTATGGTAACTTTGCCTGACAACACTTCAGATTTCCTCCGCATGCAGCATAATGCAAAGGAGTACTCCCAGCACCTGACCCCAAACAAAAAACTTCATATTAGGTTTGTACTTTGAAAAACATTCACATTACAATTAAGTTCTGCTGTGGAGATTT
Organism: Posidonia australis; assembly: GCA_024699735.1. Taxonomy (NCBI): domain Eukaryota; kingdom Viridiplantae; phylum Streptophyta; class Magnoliopsida; order Alismatales; family Posidoniaceae; genus Posidonia; species Posidonia australis. The sequence continues at coordinate 14,870 of JAMKQA010003523.1, forward strand.
ACCTATAAGATTCGCTGATGAACCATAATGGAGTGTCACTGCTGAGATATCTGCATTCAGATCAAGTAACAACTGAACACAATCAAAGTGTGCATTCAGTGCGGCCATATGTAGAGCAGTCATGCCACCATCTGCTGACTTGTTCACAAATTTGTTGAGGGCACTGTATTAATCAAATATAGCCCGTTTAGACAAGGCAGTTATGACAAAAAAGTTCATTAAGAACTGATATCTGAATTAGTGTAACATACAGAAACAGGGAAACACAAAAAACTGAGAAAAAATGCTTTGTTTCAGGAGGTTGTGGTGATTAATAAAATTTCAGCGAAAACTAATCTGAATTAATAACTTCGGCAGTGTTTGTTGGTGGCTCCTAAATAGTTGGATCTCTTCAGAGCGGATACATTAACTGATATCATCTACAGTGCCAACCCCAACGGATCCTCTATCTGATGTATAGCGAAGCGTTACTTTCCCTCTACTTTAGTACCAAGTTAAGGACAGGTCTTTGTATACTCACTATGTTTACTATCTTATTTCCTCCAGGTGCATGTTTCAGATTAAGGAAACAACATCAACGCACTATTCAATCTCTGGTATTCCAATATTCTGTTATTCTTTTAAATTGTATTGTTTTCCTGTTTAGTAGTACAACTCTAAAATAATGACATTAGAAAAAGAATTACAGAAGTAATAAAAACGAAAAAGCAGACAGACAATGGGCATACATTTGATCATGTTTCTGATCCGGGGAATAGGAACTGCCACCGCCACTGTTACTGTCATTTCCAGGAGGACAGATGGATAAAATTGGAGCACCGGAGACAAAGTCTGCAACCACGAGCCTTACACACCTAACATGTCCTTCAACAGCAGCAAAGTGCAACGCTGTTCTTCCATTCAGATAGTCTGCTCGCATAACCTTTTTGAAGGTAAACAAGTGGACGAATCAAAGCATGTACACAGATACGTTCTAAGAAGAAAATGAATGATTTTTTTCTTCAGAATATACAGATGAGGAAACAGATGCATACGTTGCATCTGTATAGAATAAGAGTTTGCACCACCTCCCAATGCCCGTACCTACAAGCCTGCATGAGTGCCGTCTGAAACAAACACAAAATCCGCAAACTAAACAACAAATGAAAAACTAGTCGCTAATCAGGAGTATATGGATGTTCAGATTCATTCGATTTTGGAGGAAACGAACATCACCTGACCACAGTAGTTCCTCGAGTTGACATCCGCACCATTCTCCAGCAAGAGAGTGACGATCTTATCGAGAGCAAGAAAACAACAGATCAATTGGAAACAGCTTTAAGCTTGACATGGAGATGAAGAAGCAATACAAGAAACAGAGAGAAAAAGATGAGCCGTACTTCGTTGTGGCCCTTGGCGGCGGCGAAGTGAAGCGGAGAGTTGAGGCCGCCGAAGGTGGAGTACTTGGCGAGGCCAGGATTGAACTCCAGCAGCATCTTCGCCTCCACCAGGTCTCCGTCCCTCGCCGCCGAGACCAGCCTCTCCCCCGACGCCGAGCATCCCAGCGAGTTCCCCATCGCGACCACCAGAATGGTGAGTGGTGGTGGCGGTGGCGGTGCGCGATGGGTGGAGGACAGTTTGGAGTCCGATTCCGGACGAGGGTTGGGGATTTTATGGTTGCACAGGTGGACAACAGAGGCGGGGGGGGGAGAGAGAGGGGGGTCTCACTCAGTCGCTTGCCCCTCCAACCGTAAGACAAAGCTTCTTCTTTTTTTTCACGCCCGGTTCGCGCGCTTACTGAGGGAAAAAAAATCACGCAGTCACTTAAGTATGGGCAATCTTAGGCTACGTTTGTTAACGATTATAGATAAGTTGATTGTACTAAAAAGTTTTTTCCCTAAAAATTAGTCTTATTTTTTTTTAAACTAGATTTTTTTATTTTTTTTTATAATCTCGTTTGGATGAATAAATATAAAAATTGATTGTTTTTATTGAAATATCTAAATTATCCCTCGTGATGATCCAATCTACCTAAGAGTCACCATGAGATATGGCGATTTTGCCACGATCGTCAACCTCTACTTTTCCTCCAACTGCTTCCTTGCAGCTTGTCTTCTTGGAGGCCTCGTCGTTGGTGCCTCCGTGCTGGCGATCCAACTTGACGTGTCGATCTTATCCGAGATTTTGATCATTTGCAAGGAGATTGCTCGAAGGAGGAAGCAGAAGAAGGTGTCGGTTAGGGTTTACATGGATAAGTACTTCAACATGATGCACTACATCCATTGCAATGCGCTAAGGCAGGCGAGGGCTTGGGGACTAGTTTGTCGTCAAGGTCGTCAACGATGCCAAGCTCATCATGAATAAGGGGCCGCTCATCACTTTGCTCAATGAGAAAGTCATTTCTTTCTCGATTGTCCTAAATGTGATGGTTAGCTGTTGGCCTTCTTTTTCTTATTGTCAAACGACGCTTCTAAGCTTTCTTGGCAATAGGGGCCTTCTCAACTTTCTTCTCCTATATGGTGAAGTTAGGCTTCTTCTTCATCGACTTCTTCTCTACCTTCGGGGCCATCGTGATAGAGGTGAGGAGGAGGTTTGGGGATGAGAAAATGGAAAGGGGAGTTGGGAAAAGAGGAGAGAGTGAATAAGAGAAAGAAAAAGAACTCCTCTAATAATATAGGAAATAATATTGTATTGTATGTAATATTGTATTGTATTGTAATGACAACGAAGAGAGAGTTTCTGTGTAATATTGTATTTTCAAGGAAATAATATAGGAAACATATGTAAAAAAATTCAACGATTTTTTAAAAAACTACCTCTCATAGTTTTTTTCAACATTTTTGATGTGCTTTACACATGACAAAAAAAGTCAGCATTTTTAAGTAAGTTAGCATTTTTTTATGTGTTTGGTTCAACTTTTTCTTCATAAATGATTGTTTCTAATAAGATGTAAAAAATAATAGTTACTAAATGCTACCTTAGTCTTTAAATTTAACTAATGGTCTAAATTAAAGGAAAGAGGCAAAAGAAGAAGAGTGGAAGACAAGGAGAGGGAAAAGAAGGAGAAAAGGAAGAGCTTGATGACAATAAAAGAGGAGGAATGAAAGTAGGTAGAAGACCAATGCTCGACAATGATAGTGTAAAAATGAGGAGTAGGAGGTGGAGGAGAGATAAAAGAAAGAAGAGGAGTTTGACGACTGTAGTGTAAGAAGAGGAGAAAGAGGAGTGAAAGATAGGGAAAGGTCTACGCTTAACGATGACAGGAAAAGGAAAAAAATGAGTGGAAGGTGGAAAAGCCACAGAAGATGAGGAAGAGTCATGCCATGGTACACAAGGAGAGATCACTTAGTACATGGGTGACTAGTGTAGTTGAGAAGATGACAACATAAGAAAGAGACAGAACAAGAAGGTAGGGGTATGTGTGGGAGAAACAATAATGATAAAGAGGAGCAGAGACAGTGGTATATGGAGAGATAACCACGAGAAAGAAGATGATGAAGATAACGAGGGAGGAAGCAATAATGCAAGAAGACGTATATTTCAACCGTTTGCTAGTGCCTATTAGAAGACTTGTTGTGGAGACCAATATATGCATCTTAGTTGTTTTTTTTTAAATAGAAAAGACACCACTGATTGAATCACAAGAGAGAGGGAGACAATGCGGGGGTGGTTTGTGTAATGCGGCGGGGGTGTCTATGGAACCCACGTCTAACTGCTGACGAATGGCCCACTGAGCCCACTTCCACTGCTGAACTGATAAATGGCCCACCGAGCCCATCTCTCTGTCTCATTCTGCATCCTTTTATAAGGAACGGATTCATGTTAAACTCACGAGGTATCTCGCCTCAATTCTTGATTGTGCTCGCTAGTCCGGTTTTTCTAACAGCCTTTAGTAATTATTTTTGCTGAAGTGTCCACCTTGGCTAACTTTGCATCCGACACAGCAAAACTTCATAACTTGGAGAAAAAAATGATAATGACTCCGAGAGAGACAAGGATGATAGTCAACATCGGCAATCTCATAACAAACCCTAACGATCGTGACATTAATGCTGCGTTTGGTATATTGAAATGAAAATAGATAGGAATAGAATGAACTCTGAAATAGAATTTGAAATGAAATAAATTTATTCCATTCTTATATTTGATATGTAATGAAATTACAGAATGAAATTGATAGACAATTCCTTTTCAATATTTGATACATAAGAACAAAATTAAAATAGAAATACAAAAATTAGAAGATTAACAACTACATATTAAAAAAAATATTCTGTCAATTTGAAAAAAAAAAAAAAAATTTCCCATACACACTACAATATACACATACACATAAAAGTATTAACATAAATAATCGTTTCTAAATTAGCATTAACATAAATAATCCTTTCTAAATCAACATTAACAAAATATTATTGGTAGAATAAAAATTCTTCGTAAGAAAATAAGACAATAAAAAAAATATCAATATTCTTTGTAAAAAAAATACATATATAGAAAAAAAACAGGAAAAGAAGATGAAAAAACAAAAAAATACAGAAAATAGGTGATTGTCGAGGAGAGAAGGCTGTAGAGAAGGAAGAGGGTGACAGACGTTGAAAACACGCCACGGAGGAGGAGGGATGGCCGTAGAGAAGGAGGAACCACTATAGAGAAGGACACACGACGTTTTTAAGATGATTTCCAATAGAATGAGAATCAAATTCCTTATCTCTTGCTAAAGAATGAAATTTTCATATTCAATGGAAATTTCATTTCTATGTTTACTTCAACAATTTTTTTGTACCAAACATTATAATGGAATTCTCTCATTCCATTCTAGTCTCCATTCTTACGTACCAAACGCTACCTAAGAGAAAAAAAATTACCGTCAACAAGACCATAATATCAAGCAAGCTATAATAACGACAAACGTAATCGAGGAGGAAAGAAGCACGGCAAGAGATTCAAGCTAAGGATTCAGAGAGATTCTGTTAGATACACGCAATTTATTTCTTTTGCAGGTTCTGTAAGCCACAGTTTAGCCAATAAAAGTCGGACATTTGGCTGAAGTGGACAGGATTCAATCTAAGATTCTCCTACTTTATCAAGAATGCTATGCTTGTACGCTGGCTTTCTTTTGCCTCACTTGAATATCCTTTGGCTTGTTCCAGCAGACAAAGCATCAATACAATCTGTGGACCAAAGAGGGGAACACTGGTTTGAAAGAAAATAAATACTAGTTACCATGTACAGCAGCATACGAGAGCATCCCAACTTCTCACGGGGATTAAAAGACATCAGGGATGAATTTTACCGTGTACTAAACGGCAGATAGATTGATGAGACGACAAAGGAGATACTGTTGTCTGTTTACCA
>JAMKQA010003524.1:0-19058 GCA_024699735.1 Posidonia australis
AAATTTCCAACAACAGCGATGATATCTCTATTAACTGTGTTTTATCCTTAGCCAAGTCTCTATATGTTTGGAATCAACCCAAGGTAGATTATAATGCCTATTATGGTGATATCTCGTATCTAAAACTCATAATATTCAACGATCAAATTCACCAACGTTGTTAGAAAGTTAATGTTGATTAGCATTGGGTGGTCAAATTTATTGACTCTATATAACCTAGGCACCTACAATTAAATCCCCAACAAGCATATCCATTAGGTAGGATTTTGAATCTTCAGGATAAGCCAGGAAATGCGGATTTTTTTGGATTTCTTGATACCAACAGGCGTATCCTGTCCTTTGTTTTTTTCTTTGAGAATTATATAGCATCACATGGTGGCCTAGTACCTTGGACTCTTGTATGGGCACCATCAACAGTCTGGATAAGGGAAACCTGTGCTAGTTTGATCTCACAGATGTTTGAACCCAAGCATTCCTTATGAGAAAATCACATCACCGTGACCTAGACAAAGCCATTGGGCCATGTGGCATGTCCTACTAGTAAAGGTAGGATTTGTTGTGTAAAAAATACAGATAATTGTTAATATTTGATGGTGGCATGCATTAAAACCCTGTTACATTTAAATGTCAAACAAATATAGTACATTACATTAATCTTAAACTCCAGGGGGCATTCAGGCTGGTAGTATGCATTGCAACGTAGACATTTAAAATACTGAATCATGGGCCACATTCTTACACATACTATTTGCATTTAAATTTTTCCAAAAAGTACATACAGAAAAAATAGTACAACTTTGGTTAAACGTCGTCTTTCAAAATTATGATGATAGAAAGTTGAAATTCACATTGTAATTCAAGGTAATTTAGTGTAGTTTACCCAAAAAGGTATATTGGTAACACAAAACGGAGTGACCTTTCCCTGTCTCAAAAGTTGTGTGTCTCTGAAGAGCAAAGTTGAAATTCACCCTAGAATGCAAGGTAGTAGATTTAGTCCTGCAAAGAAATACAAGCATTAGTGGACACACAGGACACAAGCATTAGTCTCTATATTGGAGTGATTGGAGTAAACAAAAACTGTAGCCACATGATCAGAAACTAGCAACATCCATCATACACTAACAAGCAGAAAGAACAACTGAAACCTCCCAAAAAACGAGCCTCTGGAGGATGGAAGAGATGAATCTAGAGGGGGATTGAACGAGCTTCGACAGCCACCTACTCGGGTCCCCGCCCACCTCATGGGAACTGGCGGGGTGGAGGATTGCTGGGCCGGTCTCCTTCGGAGGGCGAACGTAGGGCGTGGCGGGGGTTTTTTGGTCCCCACACTTCAGGAACTTCCCCCCCGCTCCTCCTCCTGCTCCACCGCACGACCCTGGCCCCTCCGCCACGCCCTCAACTAGCAATGTAGGACTAATGTAGGAGGAAGGGGTGGAGTTGTTGTGGGGGCGCGGGGGCCCATGCTGGGGGCAGCGGAGGTGGTGGTGAGGGTGCGAAATTGAAGAGACGAGAGGGGGCGGCGAAGGTGGTGGTGAGAGAGGAGAGGAGAGTGAAGAGACGAGAGGGCAGTGGTTGAGAAAGAGGGTGTTTTAGCACGTAAGAGTTGTTTCGAGTGTTTTTAATTTTAGGGTACTATTGCAAGGACATGTCCTCGTAAAGTCCTTGCTAAATAAGGTTCCTCGCTTCATCCTCGTTATTTTTCCTCGCTAATATATTGCGAGGACATGTCCTCGCAATGTGTTCATTATAAGTCCTCGTAAAATCTGATTTTTCTAGTAGTGTAAGTTAGATATGGATTTCAAGGTTGGGTTACCTAACCCAATCCAAAAATTGAAGATATTATATATTTTATTTATAATCATATATATATATATATATATATAATATTTGTATCTTTGTAATAATTTATGAATATGCATATGGTATATATTATACCTTGTAATTGATGGAAAACATTAATGAGTATCATGTAATTTTTATTTGGTCATTAAATTTGTTTTTTTTTCAATGTAAATAATGTTATTATCATTTTATTTGGTATAAGATGTCAAATAGTAATAAAAAAAAAGGTACATATAAAATCTGAAAACTGAACGAACCCAATCCAAAGTTTCTTGTATTGTGTTGGGTTAGATCTAAACTTATGTTAGGTCGATTCTGAGTTCAAAATTATTCAACCAAAACAGTTTAGGTTGGCTTATTGGTTCATCCTTAATTCGATCTAACCTGACCCTTGAACACCCATAGGGAAAATGAAAATGAGTGAGAGTGAGGTGAAAGGATAAGGCCTAGATCCCCTTGATTCCAAGGTTGGAATCCTCTATCCCTTATTTACTTGATGGTATATTATGTGGATTGTAGTATATCATTCTAGAATTTTATTCTTCCGCCACCACCTAATTATTAGCTTTGATGAAGTAAGGGGTTTCCACGACAACTCAAAAAAAAACGAAGAGGAGAGTCTTTCCTTGGATATCATTGATGCAACAACTACAACAACCTAGTCAATTCCCATATTAAACTTGAAGTCAAAAGATACACAAGTAAAATAGAATACATTATTAATGTTGAAGAAGAAGAAGAAGAAGAAAAAGAAAACGAAGAAAAGAGTAGAAACCAAAAAAGGAAAATCTAGAGAAGAATTTTGTAATGCTCTGTCCACTTGTAATGGTGGTCGGTCTCTCATATATATATATATGTATATGAGTAGTTCACATACATCTTGTTCTTATTTAAGTTTTTTAATAATAATTTAAAAAACACATGTTAAAGATTCAAATTTAAAATCCAATACATGCAATTTGATGTACATCATTTAGATTAGATATAATCAAAATTCAAATCATTTTGAAACTTTTAGTTTATTCATCCTATAATGACATGTTCAATGATTTTAAACTAAAAATGACTAGATCACTAACGTATAAATTTCATATCTAAAGTATAAGCCATATATCTTAATCGACGTCATTTAGATTAAGTACACACAAAAATCAAGGTTATTTAGAAACTTACTAACATGCAAACCTATTAGTAACAAGGAACCTTTTTGTTACAATAATGAAAACGTAAAAAAGCAAGAGAGGGCACTACAGAGGTTGTTGGATGTGGTCTATGTCAAGGGACCAAAAATACTAGAGTAGATTATTACTTACATTACTGATATATATATAGATGCTCTAATAAGTACATCAATCTTGGCAAGACCCTCCACCACCCCGACCACTCAAGCAGAAACCACCAACTTGATTCAAAGGCAACCTAATTGAACTCAATCTTGTTGACGATATACAATCAATAACACTTTTAGGAAGTTCAGTTTGAATTACAAACCTGAATAACAATTTTGAACTTCTAGTTTTAGCCAACCCATCAGCCACAACGTTCTCCTCTTTGAAGACACGAGAGGTAGATATGTCATGGGGCATCAAAGCAAGGGTTGATAGTTAATACCTCCAATAACTTCCAAAAAAAAATAAAAATCCTTCCATTCTTGTATTGTACCAATATGGTATGTGTCACACCCCTCCACCTTGAGTTCGGTAGGCTGAGGTTAAAGCGTAGGGGTAACGCACGAGAGAACCTAGGCAGAATTGGTAGTACTCCTAGGCAATCGACTTGAAGATCAGTAGAAGAGAATTAGGGCCAAATAGGACTCTCTGAGCAATCGATGAGAGGATGACCTGGAGATTGATTGGATAGGTCTTGCCATGACATCTATGGCGAACGAGTACAAAGCCAAACGGTGCCGAAGTGGTGTAATGGACTGTGTATTGGGGCACAGATGTTACAACATGCTCAATCAAGTAGAAACATTACAAATCAACTGTGGACGTTACACTTGATGTGTTAAAGCTTGGAGTTACAATAGGACATTAAGTAAATTGAGGTTAATGCTGAAGATCAAGAGAAGAGCTCTTGGTCATGGGGTGCAGGTGAAATGCTTAAGTGCAATCGTATATATAAGTGTGCATAAGTTTGTTGTAGGAACAGAGAGACATCTCTCCTCCTAACGGTCAAAGTGTTACTGATGCTAAGGAGTGTGTACAAGTATGAGTGCGTGTAAGAGGTCCCGAATGTATTGTATTAAGAGAACGTAGAAAAGTGGGTGCTTCCCTAATCCTGTGTTCTCACATGCTTGTGTGTGTAATTGTGTGCGTCTAAGTTGAAAGTGGTGGAAGCTAGAGTGAGGCTAAATCATTCTAAGGCATGGGCATTTAGTTCAGTGTTATACAATATTTGCTTAGCAAGAGTCTAAGAAAATCTTGTGACATTTGTTCCATTACTGGGATCTTTAGAAGAAGATGGAGGGCAAAGCCATAGATACACGGTTGCACAAAGTGGAGCATTGGATTAAGGTAGTGAATCCTGTTTTATAGTGGAGTAAACTTCAGGAAGACGTCGCCTTACTGAAGAAGGTAGTGTTGCAGGATAGAAGAGTGGAGACCAAGTTTCATGTACCAAAGCCTAAGGCCTTCATGGGAAGGCACAACACCAAGGAACTTGAAAACTTCTCATGGGATATGGAAGCATATTTCTAGGCGACAGACACTTCGGCAAAGAAGATGCTGATGCTCGATAGTATGCTTCTTGTAGGTGATGTGAAGCTATGGCAGCACACACATTGTGCTCGAAGTGGCCAAGTGAGGGTCATGACCTGGGAATAATTGGTGAAGGAACTTCGACAATAGTTCCTTCCAACCAACACTACATGGATGGCATGTGATATGCTCTTCGCAAGCTCAAGCAAACCCGAAGCGTAAGGGAGTACATGCAGTAGTTCCACTCATTGATGCTTGAGATCGATGATATGGCGAATGAGGATCAACTTTACAACTTCCTCAGCGGCTTGCAACATTGGCACAAGTAGAGTTGCGACGGCAAGGTGTGAAGGACCTATTGACGACGCTCATGGTGACTGAATCATTGGTGGACTTCAAGGCATTTTCTACAATGGAGTGTGACTCTAAACCCTTGAACAAAGACATGGGAAAGGTCAAGGACTCAGGTTGCTACATATGCAAGGATCCACATCGCATGCACAATTGCCTTAAGAGGGAGAAGCTCTTCATGCTGGTTAAGGAGGTGAACAAGGAAGAGGAGGCCAAGACAATGTAGTGTCGTGTCAATCCTCTCCAACTCAACACACTACCACATTGAAGGAAGGCAATTCTTGACTGTCACATTGAAGGGGACAACAAGAAGAACAGGAGAACATACTTCTTTGTCAAATGAGTGGGTCAACCTTTAGGAGGAGGCTATTGGAGAGAAGGACGCGACATTGGAAGTTTGAAGATTTCATCTAGGACTTTATGAAGACAACATCAACAATGATGTTGTCGAAGTAGGTAAGGGAGGATTTGTCACACCCTTCACCTGATGTTTGGTCAGCCAAGGTCAAGCACATGAGTGGCGCACAAGGGAACATGGCACATGGGCATAGTGTGCGTGTTCAAGAAGACTAGAGACAATGACTAGATCGATCACCCTTGGAGCTTAATCAAGTTGGGAAGACCGCTCGTTGGGCCCTACTGTTGGGGTGATTTGTGCCGAACAAGCACCAAGCTAGATGATGCCAAATTGAGAGCTATTGAACATTTAGCTACTGGATCGGAGTGTGAAAGAAGTAGAGGTCTAGACTCGTTGTGTCGAGTCAAGGGAAGCAAGCGTGTCCAAGAGAAGTGACACGTGCAAAGAGCAGAGGTCCAGACTCATTGCGTTGAGTCAAGGGAAGCAAGTGTGTCCTAGAGAAGTGGCATGTCAACCAGGTTTTACGAAGGAGTTGGCGTTATAGTCTGGAATGTCAAGATCAAGTGGTGCGGATCAAGGTGTAATGGACTAGGACTTATTATGACAATCAAGGCGTGTCTTGATTACAAGGGTTGGTGTTGTTTATGTAAACACATGTAAATGTGAGGGAGATAAGGAGGGGGCCTAAGCAAGAGTATTCTCTCCCAATGGGTAGCATGTTGAGGGACAGTCGATAGAACTAACGGACCTACTTCTTAGTCAAGTGGGCAGGTGAACCCCTAGAGGAGGCTACTTAGGGAAAAATGCTAGACAATGGCAATTTGAAGATCTGATCATGTCTTCATGTCATTATCAATGAGGGCGTCAATGGCTTAGATGAGGAAGAATGACACACCCCTTCACCTTGCATTCAATCAACTAAGGTTAAAGCGTAGGGGTGACGTATAAGAGAACTAGGGTTGAACTGGTAGTATCCCCAAGCTGATCGACTTGAAGACGAGTAGAAGAGAACCAGAGCTGAATAGGGCACCTCCTTGGGTGATCAGTGGCATGACAACTAGACGATCGATGGGAGAACAACCAGGTGATTGGCTGGATAGGTCATACCATGTCATTTATGGTGAATGAGCACCAAGTCAAATGGTGTTGAAGTGGTGTAATGGACTGTGCATTGAGGCACAAACATTACAACAAGTTCAATCAAGTGGGAATGTTACTGGTCAGCTGTGGACATTACACCTGATATGTTAAAGCTTGGAGTTACAATAGGGCATTAAGTGGACTGAGGTTAATTCCAAAGATCAAGAAATTAATGAGCTCTTGGTTGTGGAGCATGGGTAAAATGCTTATGTGCACTCATGTGTATAAATGTGCATAAGTTTGTTGCAAGGACAGGGAGACACCTCTCCTCTTAGCAATCAAAGTGTTAGTGACATTGAGGAGTGTGTGCAAGTGTGAGTGCTTGCAAAAGAGTCTCGCGTGTATTGAACTAAGAGAACATAGAAAAGATGGTGCTTCCTTAATCCTGTGTTCTCATGTACTTGTGCATGTAATTGTGTGCATTTAAATCAAAAGTGGCAAAAGCAAGAGTGAGGTTGAACCATTCTGAGGCATGGCACTTAGTTCGGTGTCGCACAATATTTGTTTAACAGGAGTCTAAGAAAATTTTGTGAAAGTATGTACATCATGCAATGTAGTTAAACCAAAAATTGCTTTGCCTAGACAAAGGAGCACGGTAGTTGTAGAAAAGTAGTCAAGATTACAGAACACACTAGTAAGTCCCTTAAAAATAACATATTAGAAAGAAAAAAGAGATGAGTGGTTCACAAAAACTCAAGTTGACTCTAACTAAATTCCCTAACTGGCTATTATGCATTCATGAAGTGTATTTCTGATTAATTCTCCCAAAGATGCTTACAGATGTCAATAGGAAATGAAACGATAGGTCTCTCACTATGTGTGTGTGTGTGTGTAATATCTAAAACCATTCCCACATTGCTCTCCTTATTTTCATTTCCTTAGAAGTTGTTGAAAAATAGTAATATAGACATTAGATTTTATTACTAACCATAGACACTCATTAGCTTCTAATGCATATTAACAAAATAAGATAAAGTATCTATATAGCCATTAGATCTAAATCCTAGGGTTATTAATAAAATTGCTATTTTTTGGGTAGTGGTTGTGTTGTTGGTTTTTTCCTTCAAGTGAGAAACGATTGGCATATTTGGCAACCACCCATTAATTTCGGTTTATACATAACAACATTTAAAATTTTGAATTTATTCGATTTTAAATCACCCACGTTTTACATGGAAACACCATATCTATCCTTATTTTCTATTTTTGCTTGGAGAAATTCTAGATCTAATGTTTTTTCTTCCCAATTGTTGTTAGACAGGCATCATCTTCTCTTCCACGAAGCTTTCTTGTTGTTATTGTTACATCAATAAGGTTTTTTCCCTTTTAAATGTATTTCGTTCTTCAAATATCTAATTTTTCTTCTTTATATGATATCCATATTGTTGATTTAGCAATAGTTATTTACACAAGCATATATATGCATTTTCCAACGATTATTTTGGTTTTTGATTTTTAACATCTATATGAGATGCATGTGTTTTTGCTAAAGCATCATTGCAATTTATGTTATTGTAATAGATTTTAGTATTACTATTTTTTAAGCAATACAAATTAGTTTTACTAAATAATTTGTGGAATAGTTTTACTTATTCTGATGTAGTTATGTTTAGTATAATTCACATTTTATATACTTGGTTATGTTGCTTCGTTTAATTTTTGTTATAGGTATTGAAAATGTTCAAACATCCAATGAGTTAGTTGTTCTATCCAATAGCATTGCTGAATCTATTATGGAATTTGATGATAAATCATAAATTCTTCTGTAAATTCTACACAGGTATTACCATTTGTTTTTACTATTTGTATTGAGATGCATTACGTTTTAGTTTTAATTAAGTAGATGTGCATAGAAGTTGTTGTTATAGGATTTTTGTATTACTATTTTTTCAATGGTAATTAGAAAACTAATTACGAGACGACATTTGATATAGTTTTACTAATTTTGTTGTAGTTATGATTGATATCATTACTAATTAGTATTACTAATCTTAAGTGTTTCCAAGAGAGAGAGAGAGAGAGTTACAATGGTAGTGTTCTTCTCAAGAAGAGAGAGAAAGAGACAGAAAAAGGATGAGGTGCATAGAGAAACAAGTTGAGTATTTGAACTTCTCCCACACATGTTAGTGTAGACACCCTGATTTTGAGGCAGCTTATAGGCGAACTCTCTAGAAGATGTTGCTTTGGATACGGCAAGCCTAACATCATTTGAACTTTATCTGGCATCTTGGTTACCTTAAGCCTACAACAAACCCATGGTCCGATTAATAATCCAGGCGGCTAGGTGGAGAGCACTATACTGGAGCACCAATGTGGAGCACTATACTGGAGCACCAATGTGAAGCACCATAATGGAGCACTAATGTGGAGTACCAAGCTGGCGCACCAATGTGGAGCACTAAGCTGGCATACAGCTACTTTTCAGGGTGCTGGCTGTTGACTATCCATCTTCTATGCTTGTAACCTTCACTTGCGAATATGCCTCTACGAATCTACGCAAGTCTGTTGGTTTCCAAGGCTTTTGGCATCCCAAGACTTTACAACTTCATCTCCTTTAAAAGCCACCCATGAGCAACACTTTAACTCTCTTAGCAATTCATCATCTCTTAGCAACTAGCACCTTTACTTTCAGAGCATCCTTTTTGCATCCCTGAGCACTCTCAACTGTGTCCAAAGCAGTATGGAGGTGACACCTCGAGCCACCCAAGGAGAATACACCATAGGTATGTTCTTTTTCTTTTTTACATTCATATAGCCTTTGCATGACATTCTGAATGAAGTTCACACAGCAAACTTAGCTGATACAATGTTTTTATGTTGATGTTTACTTGCATTTTTTGCAGGAGTATATGATGTTCTTTTATGCAATTATGTTCAATGTTTATTTGTCATGATGATTGTTTATACTGTGTGCACTTTTGGGCAATGTATCATGGTCCCTATGAGGCTGTTGGCCATGGAATAGGAACTGTGATGCATCCCTTGCATTCTACATCATGTTCCCATGCTCTCCAAGTCAGCTAGGATACCCCCATGCATCATAAAAACCCTCATAGGTAGTTGCAGTCCTAAGGAACCCATGAATATGCATAGATAGGAGAGGAGAGAAAGGAGTGTTTTGATCTAGGTTGTTTAATGCAAACATGTTTCCTGGCATCTAGGCTAGTCCTCTGAATGGTCATAAGCATATTTAATCAAATGCATCCTCCCCATGCTCTGGATTCAGGTTGCAGTCTGAAACAGAGTATCTGGAGTACACTAAACTGGCACACCAAA
The DNA here is from genome assembly GCA_024699735.1 of Posidonia australis. Lineage (NCBI taxonomy): Eukaryota > Viridiplantae > Streptophyta > Magnoliopsida > Alismatales > Posidoniaceae > Posidonia > Posidonia australis. The sequence continues at coordinate 9,667 of JAMKQA010003524.1, forward strand.
TAAGAGCACTATAGTGGAGCACCATATAGGTGCACCAAACTGGCACACATCACTGGCGCACGTTACTAGAGCACCATCCTGGTACACCAAGCTGGCATACCAGTCTGGTCACAGGATGCAAACAGTAGGTTTTGCATCATGGTTTGTATGTTCTCTTGATTACCATGGACTTTGATTTTTTTGGTGTTTGTTCCTGGATATACCATGATCGTCTTTGCATAGTTTTATCATCTAATAACTCTGTTTGCATTAGTTTTGCATCTAGTAAAGTAGTGATGCTTACTATTTGGGCCTAGTGAATCGGTGGCCTTTTTTGGTTCTTGTCGGTGAAATCCTTTTGCACCATTGCCTGATTCAGACCCTAGGTAGCGTAGCTGAACATTAGGACATGGCCCACTCTCCACTTCACCTATATTTGGCTTTAGGCACGCACTTGCATGCAGCATTGCATGGCATATCGTGCTCGGACGTATAGAAACAGGCTGTAAAGTTGACATTTCCATATAAGTAAATGAGAAACCCATGAAAGACCAATTTCTCGGGTGCACGAGGGTGCCTAATACCTTCCTCGTGCGTAAGAGGGATCCTTGCCCAATTTTCTGATTCATGATGACCTTTTCCATCGGTTTATTGCATAGTTTTAGTGTTTTAAAACGATTTTCCTTTTCTTCCGTTTTTAAGTAGACTAGATGGCGACTTCCGCATTTTTATCATTGTTTTTATCACTTTGCCGTGACTTTGCTGGCCCACGCGCATTTGGTCTTTCGCGCCACGCACGAGACTATCGCCAGCATGGTTACAGTTAGTGATTGTGATATACTATTCATTGAACTATAGATGATCCCCTTCCATCGATGATTTCCTTTTTGTACCATCATTGACCTCAAGCCGATGATCCATTCTCATCGATGACCTCTTCGCTGATCCATTAATGACATCCTCAAGCCGATGATTCCTTCCTGTCAATGATCTCCTCATTGCGTCATTGACATTCCTCTTGAAGCTTCATCAGAGTGGAGAAAGAGAAAGATAGATGGGAATAGGAGGGAAGGAGAGAGAATGAGAGAGTGAGAGGTAGAGAAAGAGACAGAAGAGCAATTAGCGAGTTCAAAGGAGAGAAAGGAGTGTGTATGAGACTGAGAAAGGGAGAGAGAGAGAGAGAGGAGAGAAATGTGCTACCTAGTTTAGTTACAATTTAAATTTTAAAATGATAAAGAAAGGTGGTTTTGTGATGGTGATTTTCTGGTTTTAATCCAAACAAGAAGATGATGGATGAGTGGATAAAGGGATAAAATGCAGTCCCATCTAAGGCAGTTTTGAGGGAAGATGTATTAAATATGCTCTATATTTATACTATATTACTAATTGTCACCTTAAGAAGAAAGAAAAGGTATACCACCTAATCAATGCCTATTAAAGATTTATAATAATGTATTTATTAATATTATTAAATGTATATGTAGAATTTATTTTCAATGCTACAAACATCCTTTAATATATCTTTTTTGTTTTAGACAATCAACTAGAAAATTTTCATATAAATTTTTTTACATATGTTTTTTAAGTACTGCAATAAATAAAAACTTTTACAAAAAGATAATGTTTAATTATTTATATTTTATTTACCATAAAGAAATAGATTTCATATCATTTTTTCGATTATGATCCTATACTGTAATGACCTCGGTTGTTACACCCAATCCTAACCCTCTCTTTCTACCTTTTTTTTCAAATATCAACTCTGAATCAAAGTTAATTGCACAATATAAAATTCCTCATTCAACAGAAATAGCACCAAGATTATTTACTTATCTAGAATCCTTAATGTGTGGTTGAGTGGTCTCCTTCTATGTGTATTAGCAAACCCACTCTCGATCTGCACATGCAAAAAAAAGAGAGACAAAAACACACATGAGTAACCACTGAAAAGGCCACTTAGCACATAGCCACCTAAAATAAAGTCAGAAAATAAAACCAGAAAGCCAAACTTGAAGGCCACACCAAAGCCAAACCAAAATCTAGCAAAACCTCGATAGTTCTAAGCATCAAAGTAGGAATTCAAGATCACTAAAATTCTATAAGAAATCTGAACCACTAAAAACACAATGCACCCACTCACTGTGATGTGCAACATGAAAATCATCTTAAAACCAAAAACTCAGTCCTCACAAAACTCAAGGTCTGCCAACAACCACACCACAATAGGCATTTCAACCATTAATGCTAGCAAAACCAAAACCACCAAAAACCTTGATGCACAAACTATATAGGCATGCATCTCAAATAACAGAGCCAAAAATATCAGAAATCAGGCATCCTTTCTTGATGCCACAAAACCTCAATAAGGTAATCTACTATTGCTCCACAAGTATCAATTCTTTAAAAAATGCTTTCCAAAACCATTTTCCTCTTTTCTTTTCAAAACATGTATATTTTTTAAAAACTCTTATGCATTCTTAGATGACTATTCTACACCAAACCTAGTTCAAAACTAGCACAAAACCACATCTCAAAATCTAGCACAAAACTACATCTCAAAACTAAGGTCTCCTATAGATTAGAGCCTGAAAACCTGAATCAAAGTTCAAAACCACTAGTTACGCACCTAGTGTGAAAACCTGTCTTGTCATTTTGGCCACAAGTGACTGATCAGTCACAAGCAATCATTTAGGGACTCTAACCTCGAAATGCACTGCACTGTCGTGGAAGGATCACCTCATGCAGGAGTCCTCCGCCCTGAGTTCTTATTCGAAGAACCCTCAAAGGTCCATTCTAGGACAAACACAGGGTACATCCTCTCAACGTCCTTGATGCTTGGGCCACCTCGGGACTCTAACCCATGACCTCGCCAACATTGCATCTGGACTACCTAGGGACTCTAATCTCGAACCTTGCTAGCACCCCTAGTCTTGGGGACTAACCTTAGACTCTTCCAGCAGTCCAAGTCTTGGGGACTCTAACCTCCAACCCTATCGAAAACAACTCCGAAACCATCACTTCAGACTCATACTTGACCCTCCAAGGGTATCAATCGTCCCTGATCCGTTAGTACGATCCTTTAGCTCTCGTGACTCTTAACAAAACCATGAAAAACACCCAAACCTCATCCTAAGCAACTAACTCTCAACCATCTAAGGGTATCAATCATCCCTAGTCCATCGGCCAAAAGCGTCTGCCTCTTGGTTCCTCAAAACTTTAAAAATCATTTTCCAAAATCTTTGCAAGCCATATATTTCTTTTCTAAATTCTTTTGAAAATCATTTTTGAAAACTACTTCAAAAATCATTTTGAAGGAAACACAAATATTTCGTGAAAAGTTACTACCAAAAGTCACAAAACCTTATATCTCTTTTCAAAATCCTTTGGAAAATCATTTCCAAAACATTCAATATTTTCCTCAAATTATTTTGAAAATCCTTTGAAATCTTCTACCAAAAATTGACTCATAACACGACCTAGACAGCTCTTCTGTTAGGCTAAAACAGCATGACTAAACTGTACCTAAAACCACACCCATAACAGGAGCTGGAGAGAAAACACACCTATTGAGCATAAAACTCACCCAGAAGAGACTACATGAAAGCCAGAGTAAAAGCCTTGACGTTCCTTTTAACAATAAGGCCAAACATCACTACAAACCAAATCTAGAACTTCAAGGTGTTGGACGCTAATTGCCCTGCATCCAACATTGAATGTTGGGAACCCTAGCGTCCAACACATCAGTTAATGCTTCTAAGCATAAAACTCAGTGCACCACAAAATTAATTAGTCATCAATATTTAATTCTAAGGTTAATAATTAACCCTAGTGTCTATTTAGGCCATTAAGGGGAAAATCCTAATATCTCTAGGTCATTAGATCTTGCTTTATCTTTAGAATTATAGAATTTACAAAATTACATAATCTTGAAGTGTTAGGTGCTAGGATCAATGTGTCATACATAAGACACAAGGATTTCTGTGTCTAACACTAAAATCTCTGATTCTAAGCAAAAACTACTTGGAATCACCTTGCACCCCAATCATTCCATTAATAGGGTCAAATAATAACTAAATAACATCAATAATCTATTTCTAACTTCCAATTCCACCTAAATTAATTCCCAAAAGGGCATGCATGAAAATCACCCAACTGGTGTGTAAGACACACCAGTATTTGCATCATACATAAGACGCTAGAAAATCTGTGTCTTACACCTGAAAATTCAGTTTTCAACTAAAACCTTTCCTCAACCTGCATGCATGCCTATAATGTGATCTTGGAATCATAAGTATTGAGAGGGAACACTAATATTCAATTGCAAGCATCATATTTCAAAATCCAGGGCTCAACCTAAACCATTCTATGGGAAACATGCAAGAATATTGATGGCAGGCATAAGACGTATCTCGGGCTAGGTCCAATGTAGGATGCACCAAGAAAATCCAACTAAATTCTCAAACCCAAGTAGTGGAAAATCCCACAAATTCTATGCCTTGCAGTAGAAAATCCAACTAAATTCTCAAACCCAAGCACGCATAATCCAACAAATTCTCATGAAAATCATACAAAACCACAAAACAACCTATCCAAGACTGGTAACAAGAATTATATCTACTAAATAAACTAGTATAGCTCTAAAGAATGTGTACCTTACACTAAAGGGCACCCAATCAACCGCCAACCTTCACAGCAATTTAGAGCTCCCTACATCCTTTTGGCCACACCACAAGCATCCTTTGAGTCTCCACAACTCCCTAGCAACTCGTACAACACAGAGAGACCCAAGAATTAATGGGTCCATTGAGAGAAAGGGAAGGAAGAAGTAGGGAGTGCAAGAAACCATGGAACCCAAACACTCACTTTGAATCCATAGTTGCTACGCCTTCTCCCTTGGTTCCTTGGCCATGCTCGATGTCCAGAGCCATTGGTGGTTGCCAAAGCTCCACCTCAAAGATCACAGCTTCATGCATGGAAGAGAAACTCACAAGCAAGACCCATGCACACCTTCTCATCTCATGCACTCTCTCTCTTCTTCTCCTCTCTCTCTCTCATGAAAACCCTTGGATCGCTCTCTTTCGCACCCCAGGGAAGACGAAGAAGAGGAGGAGAAAGAAATTTCCTGAGGAGCCACACTTGCATGCATAGATATATAAGTAGCTTAAGTTTCTAGAAACAACTCAGGATGTTATATATATGTGTGTTGTCATGCATCTAACATAAGACACATGCATCTACGCATCTAACAATGAAATTCATAGGTGTTAAACGTAGTCTTCATTGTGTCTAACAATATTAGATGTAGAAATATTAGCGTTTAACATTCTAGAAGCCCAAAAATATTATTCCAAGTGTTGGATGTTGGATTTTTTTTGCATCTAACATAAGGCACAAGCATACTTATGTCTAACACCCTAGAAATCCAAATTAAATATTTGGCCTAATATACTACCAAAAAACCAGGTCGTTACATATATATAAGGTGAAATCATCTTATATTTCATATATATTTAATTTAGATTAATGTAACGCCCCCAATTCCAATATTAATTTAAAATAATTTAAATTACAGGAAATTAAAAGCTGAATAGAAATATCAACTATTAGGAACTTGTGTGTGCGGCTACAGGACTCCGAACTATGTACACTATACTAAAACCCATCTACGTGCCTACACTTGCAACTCAAAACCACAAAGAACAAGTGTAAGTGACAAAAGTCACCCAGCACGCACTTCACGAAAACAACGGAAAATAAATTTGTATTAATTCTTCCTTAAAAATCATTTCGTAAATTATTTTCTCCAAAATCACCAAAACTGACAAACCAGGCCCAATAGCCTGAAAACCACAGCAAACGAGGCCCACAACGGCAAAAACAGTAAACAGGGCTCTACCAGCCCAAAACCACAAACAAGGCCCTTAATGGCTAAAACCATATACAATGAGTCAGGAAGCCCGACACCAGGCAATCGACTCTGGCCATAAGCAGTCACGAAGGTGTACTGCACTACCACAGTGTGCCACCCTGTGCAGGAGCTAACCACAATCTCGTGATCCTCCCACCTAGAGAATCCTCATAAAACCAACCCCTACCAGGAAAGGCAGTCTTATCTCTCAGGACGCTACCAACGACAAGGCATGTGTCTCACCCGCACTGACTACCATAGGGTACGCCTCCTCACGGCTTCCTCAACATGGTGCTCAGGAGCGAGTGTCATACCTCCACATCTGACAACACCCAAGCGTCAGTGCTCACATCGACAGCAGGAATATCATACCTCCCCATCATGTCACAAAACACCTCAACTCGTGCACTACAATCCTAGCCTCGAAACAACAGTCAGGGAGTCTCATACCTCCAAGATCCGGTGACTCTCAGTCTTAGGTATCTTGGCCTTTGACCTCCACTAGGGAGAAGCGCCCGACCACCCGAGAATGTCATCACATTCTCTAGTCCCGACAATATGGTTCCACGGTCTCTTGGCCCACATACAAGAAATTAGGAAAACCATTTTCCAAAACGGGCCAACTCATTTCTTTGAAAACCATTTTCAATCAATTTTATATCTTTTAAAACTTATTCAAAAACATCGACAAAACGACACATTAGGTGTCCCACAAGACCACCACTGATGACTCACGATCCCACTTCAAAGGGAAAAACAAATCAATCCAGGAAAACTACAGAAATCACATTTTATAAAACAATTGGGTCCTGATTCGACGTATCGAAATGAGCTCTGTATACCAAAATCTCCTAGATTGAAAGACTGATCAAAATTAGTCAACTGAAATATGTGCAGGCACCCAAAACAGCAGACCGAAAACATGACCGGTCGTCCAAAAATTCCTGGTTCAGTAAGTCAAATAAATTCGATCGACCGAACTAAGACACAACGGTCAACACTCATAGCCAAAACGGTAAATCAAGGAGATTTGAACCGACCGAATTTCGACCATAGGACCTAATTTGACAGAAAAACAACATACCGAAAAAGTTTGGTATGCTATTTTCTATGAAACCAAAAAACGGCCTAAAGCATCAACTCGCAAAATAACCCAAAATAGGACTAAGGGGCGGACCCCCAAAACAAGCACTACAAAATCCAACTAAAATATATATTGTAGACTCTCGAGTCTACTCCAAATCCACACAAACAAAACCAAAATCTATTCATCAAGCAAGGAAAAATAAATTCGAGAAGTCACAAGGGTCGAAAATAACCCAAAACCACCCAATGGCATTAATGGCCTTAAATACCACCATAAATCATCACAAATTCACAATAAATTCTAGGAATATAAACTTAGCTAGATTCCATGCGTTCCTATCATTTTCTACCATTTTCATGCTTTCTACAACACAGGAGTGAGGTGCGTACCTGAAAACGCACTCCAGCGATCTACGTCAACTTCGGCCAACCACCGATGACTCCAGGCGTCCTCGGCTACTCCACAACCTCAAGGACACCACACCGAAGCTCCACACACCGCCTCAAGTCGCTATTGTCCTCTGCTTCTTCATGGCACCACTGATAGGGGAGACAGGGGAGGGAGAGAATGGGTGAGGGGGAGAGACAGGGGAGGGAGAGTGTGACTGGGTGGAGGAGGGGAAAAGGAGAGGGGCAGAGGAGGGGAGAGGTGAGGTGGGGAAGGACGTCGATGGTCGTGAGGAAGAGGAGGGGAGGAGGAAACGTGAGGAGGAAGGAGAAGAAAGAGGGTGTGGCGAGTTCATTCCATGGTACGCGTCCTTAAGTAGCCACGCCACTGGAAAGGTAAGCACACAACCAACCAGACATCCATGCATGCCTGCAACATCCAGTAAAACCACACACCTCAACCACTCGCTCCTAGTACAAGGCCAACTACAAGCCTCGCCAACCGGCCCACAAACGTGGGTCCTACACAGACCCACACACGGGTCTACAAGTACAGTGCCACACGCACACTGCCAACCACCCATAAAAACACACAAATAAAAGCCGACTTACGAGGTCCAAGCCTAAAATTACAGAAACACATAAACGAGCTTCAAAACAGTAACACTAGTCTAGGGATAAATTCATTCAAAATGTAAATAATTACAAAATGAATTTATGAGTGTTACAATTAATTATTTCAATATTAAATATTACCTTAATTATTTCAATATCTTATGTTTCATCTTATGTTCTTCATTATCTTAATTATTTCAATATTAATGTTACAATCTATTTGGCCTAATATATTTCAATCACCAAGGATCTTGATAAACCAATTGATGAATATAATTATTATGTAACTAAATCTTATATATTCAATATTAATTGTGACAATATTACTAATTATCACTTTGAGAAAGAAAGAGATGCATGCCACCTAGATAAAGATTTGTATTAATACGCTTATTAACTTAGTTGAATGTATGTACATAATTTATATTTAATCTCACAAACATCTTTATATATTTCTTTTTTGTTTTGAATAATCAACTATAAAAATAAGCAAGTAAAATCAATTTTAGAAAGTTCAATTGCTTCAGTTATTCTCAACAAATCCATGAGTCTCTTGACTTTCCATTTTTTAGGTTTGTTTATTGATAAAATTAAAATACATGCATGCACTGTCCATTAATTACATTTAAGAGCAATATTACTTATTCATATCCTCGTTGTTGTATTCATTCTTCTTAACATCATTTCATGCATAATATGAAAACCTCCATTGTTATAATAAGAAAACCTCCATTGCTAATGTTATCTGTTTATGACATTGAATTTATATTGAATGCCATGAATATCTTTATATATATCTTTTTTATTTTGGATAATAAATTATGAAAATGTAATATCAAATTTTTTACATATGTTTTTAAGTATTGAATAAATAAAAACTCTTATAAAAAAGACAATATTTGATTACTTATATTTTATTTACCATAAAGAAATAAATTTTATATCTCATTTTACGAAATCATCCTATATATAAAATTGAAATACATGCATGAATTGCCCAATAATTACATTTAAAAGCAATATAATTTATTTATGTCCTTTTTGTCCTATTCATTCTTCTACTTAATATCATTTCATACATGGTCTTGTCAGATTTTTGAGTTTCCATAACTTATATTTGTAAATGCTATAATATGAGAACCTCAATTGTCAATAGATGAGAATAGTGTTAGTGTTAAGCGAAAATGTTATTTACTGATTGTGACCATGCCGGACCCAGAGGGAGGCGGGAAAGGGATCACAGCCATGCCATTGGATGGCGAAGGCGCAAGGACAAGAAGAAAAAGAAGAGGAGTCGCCACCTAGTCTTTTAATGGAAAGACGAGGAAAACCACAAAAGATGAATGCATGCATGTGATGCAGATAGGAAGGCTGGATGTCTGCTAACCAGAGGATGGGTAAGGATTCCTGTTACGCA
>JAMKQA010003525.1:0-19283 GCA_024699735.1 Posidonia australis
TACATGTGCATCAAGCATGTAATATAAATTGTCATGGGAAAGATGCAATGTAAGTTTTGCTGAAGTTTGTTATTGATTTTTAACTGGAAAACTTTAACTTTATACATTTTTCTCTTCTTCAAAATGGAGACAACTTGACATGTTAATTGTGGTGCTGATATGGGGTGATGCTTATATGATTTAATTAATAATACATTTTCTACACAGATTATGTAAATTAACTGTTATGTTTGCCAACACTCTGCAGAATTTGTGCCACGAAGGTGCATATATGCCATGGTCAGAGAAAAGCTCAAGCTATGGGTCAGGTTACATTACATTGGAGGATTGAGTCTGAGTGCCCTTCCAATTCTAAGTGAACATGTCTGGTCTTCGCGTGTGACTTTAGGTGCACCTTGCTATGTTTTTGTCCACCACACTTGTTCTTCTGTAAAGCAGATGGATATTCCGTAGGTATTAAGATGTCACTACTATCTCTACTTTGTCTGACTTTAATGTTTGTGCATATATAGTTTAGATTTTTGAATTGAGTGCATTTTGAATTTCAGTCTGATTGATTCTAGATGTGTTTTGTTTTAACCGTAGGTCATTATATTTGTGAACGGATGACATAATGAGGTTGCTCCATTTCGCCTCTGTCCCATTTGACTAACTTCTTCAGATATCAATATTGTTAGCGTTGCTTCCGCATTGCTATAGTTATTGTTGTTTAAAATTTTTGATAGGTGTTTATTTTCCCGACCAACAAGATTGAATTTGGCTATGTGGGTTAGTCTGGCTATGTGGGGTCGACGACATGAATCAAACTTCTCCAATTATTTTAGTGTTGCTTTGTCTGTTATATTATGCATGGTTAATCTTTTTCCACTATTCCTAACCATATAATTGTGTGTGTTCCACAACCTCCTCGGATTCCAACATCGTTCCTTCGTATTTTGGATGTATAAATAATTATTTTCTTTCTTTGCATTTGTATGATTCTGCAATCTACGTCTCTTTTGTTCTCGATTTTTTAAGCCTGAAACTCGTGTACTTTCATACAGGCGATTTCTTTTACTCTCTTGAATATCTTTTTTTTAAATAATTTTTGGTGTCAAATATTTGATTTCTTTTTGGGAAGAAAAAGTTGTTTCGGAAGAAATTTAAAAAAACTGAAATGAGATATGAACGTCACCTTCATTGAATTATAGGATTTTGAAGTTTAATTAGATATAATATAGTTTGAAGTGCTAGCAACCATTGAAGGAAAGTTTTGTTGAAGCCATTTATACCACTCATAATTTTCACGGGCACCTATATGGATGAAAACAGAAAAGGACATTACTTTTCATATTCGTATGTTTGTATTTGCATTATGTTTGTGCTATTCTCACATAACTACCGTCAACGAAAATCTATATTCATATATATATCAAAACTAAGTATAAAAATATTCTCTATCTTACATTTGTCTTTTTCCCGTTTTTCCACTTCACATATTGTATTATATACATTTCCACTCACCTTCATCTCCGTATGATACCCTGATATCCTTTAACATATCGTACACCAAATTTTGGTCCAAATTTGATCCATAAACGCAAACAGACAGTGGCTCTGGCACCAATTATAACTACACTTCACGTAAAAATACACAACCTAGTAATGTGGCAACGGTACGAATAGACCTTATTGAAGTTCTGAGTTTGGTATCAAAATCAATGCACTTCAACAAGAATTCACACTTGGGTCGGAATATTACTTTGAAATCCAGAAATCGTCAAAATTTTCAGTTAAAAACGAGCTAAACATTGCTCAAGCATACCTTTAAAACACAAAAGAACATGATCGTGTATTATCACACCAACATGAAGACGTTGATCTAGACAATTTACAAATTATATATATATATATATATAGAGTAATAATCAGATAGAATTCTACTTTACTTAAGAAAAATAAAACCTTTAATCTCAACCATCACAGTAATTACCATTTTAATGACAATAATTTTAAAAAAATTCATTAAATTCCAACGATTAAGAGATTTATAATCTTATTTATTTTAAGTATAGACGGACCCTAATAGAAAATTAACCTCTATATATATAGAGAGAGAGAGAGAGAGAGAATAAATGCACTAGTAATGAAGCTTGCAATCAGATTTCCTTATTGTTATTGCGAGGAAGATGACAGCAAGCTCTCCTGGATGCCATTTATAAACCTCAAGCAGATTCCTTAATGTTTTAGTTCGCTGTTCTCAGTCACATTCATGGTATGTACAAATTAAATTTCGGTAGAAGCACAGATTTATACAGCAATACTGCAACAGGCATAGGCACCTCAGCATACAAAAGGAAAAAAGAAAAGCATAATGATAAAACAGAGAAGCAGCATAGTTTATTTGACCTGCAGGTTCATAGATGTTAGAATCTTGCCGAAGACACCAACGATTCTACAAATCGGAAAGAGAAGGGTGTGTCAGTATGTGCCGGATGGGTTGAAATTTGCAGGATAAATATTACTACTGCCATATTTCTGTGTCTCTTCTGTAAGTTCCTACCGGAACCACACCAACACCGTCATTTTTGCTGAGACTTAAGCCCATCTGGCCCCTGTATCTTCAGATAAACAACGAAAATTCTCAAAGTTGCACATAGTGAATCAACAACTTTAGCTGTACATCAGGAAAGTGCTCATATTGCAGAACCGAAATACAGAATTTGGTATATATACCTGGGCATTTGAAGATTGTCCATAAGGGCGTCTGGGCCTTGCATTGAGATCAATCATTTTAGGGTCCATAATTCCTGTGTCATCAGTGTTTCCATCCAGCATTGCAACAGAAGGTACCCCATTTGTCAGGATCTTATCTTTTACTGTCTGTTTCGATACATGATTCTGCTCATGATTATCAGCAACATCCATGGGCTGTGATGTCGGGTCATTGCTAGGTTTATCCCCTGGAAACTACATAGAAACTAGTTAAATCGATACATTAATCAGATGAGCATGATAAAGACTAGCTGGCTAACCTCAACCCTCTGCCTCAACATAAGATACCTCCCATGGGTTCTTTTGCCCCCAACATGCACAATCATATCACATTGCAAACAAAGGGAACTCCCATCAATCCCACAGTAGAAGAAAGCTGCATCCAGTTCAGAAGGAAACAGAAAATTAAAAACACAGAATCAGAAAGAATACAGCCTTTAAAATTGTACCCACCCACCAGGGGCATTTTCACATATATCACAACGGGGAACCTCACTGGGATCAGCTAGTCCTACTCGAACATGACGACTAGCAAGCTTATTGCACCGGTGCACCTGTAACCAATACAGGAGGAAACATCATCCACCATTCAACTCAACAAATGGCTAAACAAACAAAGTATGAGTGCTGGAAAACTTGAAATAAGGAGCAGTTCACCAACATTTGCTACTAAACCATATTTGATGTGAATAATAGAATATCAAGGGAGCCATTGGTGGTAAGAAGGTGTACTTTTTTTATTTGACTTTATTAGTGCCAGAAGGGGCTAACAACCCTCACAACATGAGAACAACCTAACATCCTAGAAGATCTAGTGAAGTAATATAGCAGCCAAGCAAACCATTAGCTCATTCAATACTTGATACTTCAATTTGGGGCTTGCAAGTTCAAATCCCAATTGGTGTACAACTTTTATTCATAAAAAAACTGAGTCTATGTAGCCTGTGCAAATATGAATATAGGATGTAGGGGAAAAACAACTAATCCAGTATCCTAGGTTTTAGGCATCTCTTGACAATTCTATTAAGAGCATTGTTGATAACGGCAAGGTTTGCTTATGAAGAATCATTGCCGATATTGACAGTGATGTTCGAGATGCCTATGTTTGTTATTCTGACTAATGACGACTGTATGTATTGCATTTGTGACTGATTTGATGGATGATTGAATTACTTCCCATCCTCGTAGAAATAGGGACAGCCATTCCTGAAAACCTGAGAAAATACAAATTGAATCAAGTTGATTCATTCGTAAAAGAAATGCGAAAAAGAACACAAATCAAAAGTGATGGCGGACAGTACGCAACAAACAGCTTGGTCATATTCTTGAACATTCGGAACGGATACAAAAACAAACATTGGCTACCAAATATCAATAAAACCTCGAACACAGACGAACATCACTGCAAATAAGCATCCCGTGATTGTCAAGATGATATCGAACGTTATCTTATCAAGAAAAAAAAGAAGCCATAATTGACGTTTCCAATGATGTCAATGAGTTAAAAGTGTTAGGTACAAACTGTGCTAAACTAGATTTTGGATGAAGAACAAACCTAATCCAACATCCTAACTCTATTTGCAATCTATTAGAATGTCCAAGAGATCATTTACCACGACCATATCGAAACAACATCCTACCACAACGGAATCAGACAATGAGATAGGCACCATGACTAACTAGTAACTAGAATCAAGTACAGCAAACCCCATGCTTTACTAGTTTTAGTTCTTCATTTCAATAATCCAACCACACACAACAAGCACATCCATCAGCAAAACACAGTTCAACAACAGTCCACTTCCAAGACAAATTCATCCAGAAGACCACACCATGTTGAACATCGAAAACAACAGCCTACAAAAGTGTAGCAGCGAACTTTCCTGCAACACGGATCACACACATGGAAATCCAACAGACAAGAAGAAGATGAAGAAGAAAATCCATCAAATCCCTAGTTAGGAAAGATTGATGAGCAGAGAAGAAAAAAACAACCTTATCGTCGCAGGATCGGCAAAGGGCGGCCTCATCCGCCGCGCAGAAGAGAATGGCGGGGGCGCTCTCGCAGACGTCACAGATGGTCCGCATCCTTCTCCTCCTCTTCCAGATCGACAAGATCACTCGCTGCTATTGCTGTTTCTGCCAAGGCCAGCACTGCTATCATCTCCTCCTCACTTCCCCTCTACTTCTCCCCCCTTCCGCAAGGGATCAAGCACGGCACTTGAGAAGAAGAAGAAGGTGTTTTTGCAACCATACCACCGATCTACCAACAACCTCCGATACAGAGCAAAGTAGAGAGAGAGAGAGAGAGAGAGAATGAGGAGGAGAGAAGAGAGAAAAATGAAGAAGCTGATTTGCCAATGAAAAATTGAATCTTGAATTCTCCTGGTCAACTGTTGCGTGACTTGGACATGTTTCCCAAGTTTAGTTTTCTCTATTGTTTAATTTTGTTTTTCTTTACTAATTTTTTTAATCCAAATGACATTTAATCACTGTTAAGAAACTCAGCTGCGACTGGTTTGCCAATAGGAAGTCAAAAAACCCTAATTGTTCTGTATTCTTTCTCTCGTTCTTATGGGTCGTCGTCAGGGTGGCTCGAGTCGTTTAGCTCGTCGTCTTCTCCTTAGCGTCGTTAACTTCGACTGACAAGTTTTCAAAGAACACTTGTTGGAAAAGGAAGTCGAGGTCTCTTTCCCCTCTAGACCGTCTTCGCGTAGCCACAAACACTTAGCGTCTCGTAGTCGACACAGTCTTTATGGGAAAAAAGCCACACAGGTATGCCCATCTTCCTCTACCTCTTCCTCATCTCCTCCTTTCGTCGGGAATCTGCCACGATCGTGGAACTTCCTGGTTAACGGGGGGAGGTTCTCCGCTTCCTGGTTTCTCCATGAAAATTTTCGCATCTTGGAACTCAGAGGCGGAGACAGGTTCGGATTTTTGACTTATTTTAAATGTTAATCTTGTGGTTATGCCAAAAATATTACATTCTCATGTATTTAGTAATCTTTCCATTTGTATTTTGTGAAAGGATACAATTTCGATTAAGAGTTTAAATATATCCTGTTGTTCTTTTCGAACAATATTCATTCCCCCTAGTCCCCCAGCTTATCAGTCTCAGTATGTGGTTCTGATGAGGTTGGATCTGATATTGCCTTTTGTGGCTCTTCGTTCATCGAGGCTGTTGGATACAGTGATGTGGAGAGTTGGCTTCCTTTCCCCTTTGATGAGGTTTTTGACCCGCTTACCTCTCCTAGAGATTTCCCTTCGCCTATTGGTCCTCGGCGACAGGTGTGGGATTTGTCCTGGTGCAGATACCGGGACATTTCGTTGGAGACAACGATTGTCACATCTCAGGCGTGGTGCTTTCTAGCTTTTCTCCTCCTAATTTTGACAATTTTAAATTAGGAAATTATCGTAATTGCAATTTAAAGGTTAATTTCTCTCTTAATGGGGTTAATAATGATATTAACCATAACTCTCCTTCAATTGAAGAGAGATCATTCTCGTTGATGCATATCGGATTACGATCCTCTCCTTCCTTGGCATTAATTACCAATTCGGTGCATGTCAGACCCCACATACTGTCTCCTGCGCCTCGAAAAATCATCCCTGGCTCTGACAGAACTGACAGTGACATTGAGCTCTCTTCAATTTCTGCATGGGACTCTTCGAGTTCTGCGACATCTGTCATCACATTTAACGCTGAGGACAATTATTTTTTCAACAATTGTAATTACAACACTAAGATTTCCAGTGGAGTTAAGTCTTATTACTCTTCTCCTTCTCAATTTACTTCTAATTTGCTTTTGTTAAACCATTTAGCTTCCCCAGGGGTCGCCAATGCTCGGGCTGATTTGATTTCATGTTGTCAAAATCCTCATTTGTCCCATGTGGCAAATGCAACTGTTGAAATTCTCCCGCCTCCCTCTCCTACTTTTTGCGGGGTTTCGTGTGTATCACACCGTATCTCTGACACTGCGATATCACCTGATATCGTGATCTCTTCTGATAGCAGATATTCCTCACATACTTACTCCTCTCCTCCATCTCTGTCTTGCAAAACAAGCTACTTCGGAGCTGGCAACCGTTTCGCTTCTCTTTCTTCTCCTGTAATTTCCCACCTCTCTCCTAGAATCATTCCTCCGCACCATCCGAACCTGGGCTTCTCAGAAGACAACTCCTCTTCTTCTGATGGTTGGACGGAGGTGACTCGAAAGAAATACACTTCCCCTCAGGTACTTTTTTGCCACTCAACGGGTAGATGTTTTAAATGCGGTCTCCGTGGCCACCAAATAAAGCGCTGTAAATTCGCTGGTACTTGTTACAAATGCAAAGCTCCGACTCATACTGCAGCGATCTGTAAATTTTTTCAAGTTGCTCCCACTATTCCCCAGCACTGCTGTAACATGGCTGGTCTCACTACTCTTTATCCCTCCACTTTACCCCCTTCCGATGCGGTATGTGATTGCTTTCTAACCCTATCTAGGAGTGCTATAGTCACCTCACACTCTTCTCAACTAACAAAGCAGATTTTGGTCGACCATATCAATTCATGTTGGCCAAACTCATCTGAGATAGAAGTCCAAGATTTCTCTCCTAGCAAATTTCTGTTAGTATTCTCCTCACCCAAAGATAGAAATGAATACTTAAACAAGTACGAAGCCTTCCTACAACTAATATCGGCCTCCTTCATACCTTGGTCTCACAACTCTAATGCTGTTCACACTTTAAAGGAAGTAGGGGTGTGGCTTAGGCTAGAAGGGATTCCTCATCATCTCTGGAATGTTGATCTGTTTCACCATATGGTCTCGAGCTTTGCAGAACTGTTGGAAGTGGACTTATCTTTGGACTCTGTTAAACATTTGGGGTTTGCAAGGGTTCGTGTTCGGGTCCATTTTGGAAAAGATATTCCCGACTGCCTTTTCTTTGCTTTTGGAAATTTAGTGTACCCTATTCGCTACAGACAAAGCTAGGACATTTGCCCCGCTACCTCTTCACTTTCTAATCCTTCTTCTAGCACCTTTCCTGCGTGGCCTACTAAGACCCATCCCTCCTCTTCTGGTTCCAGTGGTCTTCACCCCGTCCGTAAATCTTTTAAGAACAACCGCGGCTTGAGGGGTGGCAAAGGGCATAAAGCCTCTAGGGGGTAAAAATGTATAGACAAGACCTATTAGTCCTCCCATCCCCCCTTCTGACAATTCTGTGGACTTTCTACCAACTCCCAGTTCATATGCTGGTCTGGAGCGGGACTTTCCTTTATCTGCTGGGGCCAGCCCTGATTCGATCGATACCTCCAATTTCGTGGCAGCCGAGATCAAAGCCAGGTATCTCACTTTAGCTAAATTTAAAAAGGTGCTTGCAGTTTTTGATTGCCTTGAGAAGGACGACTTGGCTAGTCCTTCCGAATTGGTTGCTGAACCCCTTCCTCCCACCCCGGTCCACGCTCCAGGTATTAGCGACTCTTCATCTGTTAACTCTACCATTTTGCATACTGAGTTACAAACTGACACTTCTGCAGCTCCTCATTCTGATTTAGCTTCTTCTCACACTGATACATCTGCTAGTTTTTTGCTGCATGATGCATTTACTTGGGACTCTTATGAACAGTTTATTAGCTTTTGTCAATCATTGGGCATTTCCCTACATAATACTGTAGAAGTTAAGCAGTTCCTTGATTCTGTTCGACGAGATCAAGGTTTATCTAATATCCAACTACAGGATAATGCCCACTTAGCTAAGAACCTGGCTTCTCTTTCTATCTCCCCCCATTAATTATGATTATATCAGCATGGAACATTAGAGGATTGGGTTCTGATGGGAAAAAAAGAGAGCCGTACATAACTTAGTGAGAACTACTAAATGCAATATTTTCATTATTTGTGAGACCAAATTAGAGGATTTTTCTCCTGGTACTTTTCGCTACCTGGGAGCTGGATTGCTCCATAAGTGGTCCTTTATTCCTTCGATCGGAGCTTCTAGGGGACTTTTAATTGGTTGGGATGATAGGGATATCACTCTAATTACTACTATTGTTGCCTCTTTCAGTTTGTCTTTACATTTTAGAAACAATTCTGATGCATTTGATTGGTGGCTTACTGGTGTATATGGTTCTTGTGATCATAAACTTAAAAGTACTTTCCTAGAGGAGTTCTATTTCATTAGAAATAGGGCAAACTCCAATTGGGTTATTGGGGGAGACTTTAATTTGACCAGATTTACTAATGAACACTCTAATAGAAGCAACATATCATCTGACATGAAATTGTTCAATGCCTTTATTAATGATAATCTTTTAGTGGATATTTCTCCAAATAATTTAAAATATACTTGGTCCAACATGCAGTCACCACCCACTCTGGTAAAACTTGATCGATTTCTGATATCTACTAATTGGGCTGACAAATTCCCCAACTCTTATTGTATGAGTCATTCTAGAGTGGTCTCTGACCATATTCCTATTTCTTTGAACACCATTCCCACTAATTGGGGCCCTATTCCTTTTAAATTTTATAAATCCTGGCTTCTAATTGAGGGATTTATACCCTTTATAGAAATATGCTGGCCTCTTTCCCAACATATTTGCCTTTCTTCATCTCCTGTGATTAGATTTGCTTATAGACTGAAAACACTTAAAAAACAAATTAGAAGTTGAATTAAACCTGTTAGAGAAAAAAGATGCTACAGATTACTTGACATTGAGTCACAAATCAAGTTAATTGATTCTATGGCAGAATCTTCACACCTCTATGATACACTAGTGACTCTCAAGAAAAATCTTCTTAATGAACGTCAGTCTCTGCTTTATGAACAAGAAGTATACTGGAAGCACAAATCAAGAGTTCAATAGCTCCAGGAGGGGGATTTGAACACTTCCTTCTTGCACAACATGATCACATATCGAAGGAGGAAAAATGCTATACATTCATTGAAGATTAGGGATGTCATGTCTGTGTCCCCCTCTATAATTTCAAAGGTAGTGGAGGACCATTTTTACTCCCTTTTTAATAAACCTAAAGGCTTCACTCCAACATTAAACTGGGATCTATTATTGCCTACAAAAATTCAGCACCCTGAGAATTTGGAAACAGAATTCTTGATTGAAGAAATCTATAATAACATTAAATCATTACCTGGTGATAAGGCCCCTGGCCCCGATGGTTTCTCTTTATGTTTTTTCCAACAGTTTTGGGACCTACTCAAGTTTGATATTTTGCAAGTATTCACTTGCCTTCACACTTGCTCGAAGTATGATCTTTTAGCCCTTATTAATCAAACTTTTATTGCCCTGATTCCCAAGGTGGAAGGCGCACAAAGTATTAAAGACTATAGGCCAATCAGTCTGATAAATAGTTTATATGAAATTATTACTAAGACTCTGACTTTTAGATTTTCTCCTGTTCTAGACACAATAATAGACAATTCGCAATGTGCCTTTTTTCCAGGTAGATATATTGGAAATTGTTTCTTAGTGGTCCAAGAAACTCTTCACTATATGAAAGTTATGAATTTTCCTGGTTATGTTTTAAAACTGGACTTTGAAAAAGCATTTGACAACGTTAATTGGGACTTTCTTCTAGACTCATTATCAGGAATGGGTTGTGGCCCCACATGGACAAATTGGATCAAGATGTGCATTTCCACAGTTCGTTTTTCCATATTAATCAATGGCTCACCCAAAGGTTTTCTTAATGTTACAATTGGATTACGCCAAGGCGATCCATTATCACCTCTTCTCTTTATAGTAGTGACCAACATTCTTAATAGGATGCTCTCTTTAGCTGTGGATCAGCACTTGATTTCAGGCATTCAAATGCCTAATGAAGGTCCACACATTGTGAATATACAATATGCAGACGATACTATCTTATTTCTCGCAGCTACTGAGGAAAATATAATTAATATTAAACGGATTTTATGTTGTTTCCAAACCTGTTCAGGTCTAAAAATTAATTTTTAGAAATCTTCTCTTACTGGTATTGGTGTTTCAGTGGATGCCACCAATAGATCTGCCAATATTATTGGTTGCTCCACTTCCCCACTTCCTATCAGATATCTGGGCTTACCCTTACACTATAGAAGGGCGTCTAACTCAGATTGGACATCTGTTATTGAAAAAATTGACAAAAAAGCTTTCTTTATGGAAAGCCAATCAATTATCTGTAGGTGACAGACTTACATTGATCAACTCGGTGTTATCAGCAATTCCCACATATTATCTCTCTGTCCTACATCTACCAGCTAAGGTGGCTCAAGCTATCGTAAGCTCAGATGTAAATTTCTTTGGAAATCTTTTTCAGCCTCTACTCTTCACCTAGCTAAGTGGGCGATTCTCTGTAAAGATAAATGTCAAGGGGGTTGGGACATCATAAATATCAAAAACTTCAATTTAGTCCTGAAAACTAAGCTACTTTGGCAACTACTATCACACACTTACTCTCTTAAGTAGAAAGCAATTTTAAAGGCTAGATATTTCTCGAGATCTTGGCTAAGGATACTTCTGAATACTCCTACTGGTAGAGCTTCCCCTATTTGGCTAGAAATAAAGGCCTGCTTTAATTTCTTTAATACCTTCACTACTTTTCATGTTAATAATGGTCATAATACCATATTCTGGAAAAATTGTTGGAGGCATGGGGAAAAATTAAAGCATATTCTTCCTGATCTTTTTTAATTAGCTAAATTCAGAAAAGCTTCAATTACGAGAACAATTGAAATTTATCTTCAGGATTTCCATAAATTATTTAATGATATCCCTTCTTTTACTGAATTTGGATTTCTACAAGCTCAAGCTGATCTATTCACAGAGATTATTGACTCTATCATGCTTCGTCCTGTAGAGGATACTATTGAATGGTCTAATTCCACCAGTAAGTACACTGTCAAGTCAGGGTATGAGATACTCAACGATGGTGGGATTAGAACTCATTTTTATGACAATATCTGGCATAGTTGGGCCCCTCTAACGGTTAGATTATTTTCATGGTTGGTTATTTTTAATAAGGTTCAAACTAAAGTTAACTTGTGTAAAAATGGTTGGACAGATTCTGATAGTTGCATTTTTTGTAATGGTTATTGAGAATCAATTGAACATTTATTTATTAATTGTGCTTTTGCCACAGCAGTTTATCATTCTTTTTTGCAGGGACATCTGTATCCTGCTATTACTTCTTTTACTGATATATTTTATTGCATTCTTCCATTAAAAGCTGATTTCTCAGCAAAGGGTAAACATACTTTGATTCAAGTTATTTTGTTGTCGATTTGGAGGGAACAGAATAATAGAATTTTTAGAGGAAAATGCGCTTCTTCGTACAAAGTTACTAATACTATTTTTTCTCATTGTCATTGTTGGTTTAACATCTTGGACTCAGGATTTGAAAATGATGGCAATATCAGGACTTTGCGATCTATGAAAAATGATCGTGTTCTGGAGCAATCTTCTCATGCTCTGCATCCACCTCAGCAAAACACTGAAGATTTAGTTCCTTCTCAGGACTAATGTCAATCTTCATACTTGAACAATTAATTTTTCTGAGATTTTTTGCCTACTTAGCAAAACACTAAAAATGATCGTGTTCTGGAGCAATCTTCTCATGCTCTGCATCCACCTCAGCAAAACACTGAAGATCGTGTTCCTTTTCAGTATACCAGGCTCTTTTTCAGTATGCAGAATCAAAATCCAAATGCTTTGTAAAAGTGTCTTCTGAAGATTTTTCGGTTTGATTTGTTTTGCCCATTTGAGATGGGATTGTAAATCATCAATGGTGATCTTACGAGACACCTGATGCATCGATTTTGTGGAGATTTTAGAAGAATTTTCCAAAGATATAAAATGATTTTCAAAGGGATGTGTTGGCTCATATTGGAAATAGTTTTTCTGATTTTCTGTGTGCGAGAGATCCTGGGACCGTATTGTCGAGATTAAGAAATGTGATGATGTTCTCAGATGGTCAAGTGTGTATCCCTAATTGAGGTTGGGGCCGAGAAACCTAAGATGGAGATTCGTCAGGTCCTAGAGATATGAGACTCCTTGATTGTCATTTCAAGGCTAAGGTTGTGATCCACAGGTTGAGGTGTCTTGTGCCATTACGAGAAGATATGATACTCCTACTATCGTTGTGAGCACTGAGGCTCGGATGTTATCTGGTGTGGAGGCATGATACTTCCTCCTGAGTACCGTGTGGAGAAAGCAGTGAAGAGGCATACCTTGTGGTGGCCAGTACGTATAGGACACCTATCCCATAGCTAGTAGCATCCTAAGAGATAGGACTGCCTTCCCAGAAGGAGTTGGTTAGGCACTGATTCTCCATGTAGGGGGAATCGTGAAACGATGGTTGACTCTTGAACAGGGTGGCACACCGTGACTGTGCAGTACACCTCGATGCCTGCTTGTGGCTAGAGTTAGTTGCTAAGCATCAGACTTCCCAACTCATCGTGTGTGATTTTAGCCATTGAGGACTTTGCTTGTGGTTTTGGGTTGATAGAGCCTGTACTTGTTAGTTTGACCGATGTAAGCCATATTTCTTGTGGTTTCGGCCTTTTAGGCCTGAGTTATTAGTTTTGATGAATTTTAGGAAGAAAGATTTATGAAATGATTTTGAAGGAAAAAATTAATGTATATTTGTTTTCCACTGTTTTCGTAGGATGCATGCTGGGTGACTTTTGTCATTCACACTTATTACTCGTGGTTTTGGATTGTAGTATAGGTGAGTAGGTGAGTCTGGCATAGTGCACATAGTCTGGAAGTCTTGTAGCCGCACACGTAGGTTCCTAGTTGTTTAGATATTGTCTATTAGTTTTTAATTTTCTATAATTTAATTTGTTTTAAATTATTATGGAAATTGGAGACGTCACATTAGCAAGCATGTATAAGGTAATCACCCATTTGGATATGAATAAGGTATCTCTTAGAAATCAAAAATTAGTGTCATCAACCCAAGGAATGTGGAATTGATGATGATGAGGCTTAGATGTTAAATTTATTTTAGAAACAACAATTTTAGACCCAACATTTAAAGGACTAGCCTCGTTAATGATTAATTTGTAAACTCTAATTCTATACTTCAAGAATGTATAAAATGGTATAGTGCAACCTGAATTTTGTATATCATTATTATGTTTTAAATTATATCTTACATCATTGACATGTGGATTTCTCAATATAATTTAGTCTTATAAAAATTTCATATGTTAGGAGAACAAAGAAGTTTCATTACTTATTGTTAGGATTTTATCATCGATCCTATCAAGTTGATGCTTAAGAAAATGATGGTAAAGGAGAAAGTGTGATATTAAAGAGGTTGAAGAAGATTCAAACATGTTGAGACATAAATGAATTGTGCACCAAATAATTAAACTAAAAAGAATGCAAACATCTACAAGAAAGAAAACACGAACAATCAAGTATTGATATGTGTATGCTTTAAGCAATGTATGCATAAATAAGGAAAATATGGGAGATGTAGAAAGATATGCGTGAATAATTATATGAGTAGTGAAAATAATAAAGGATTGTATAAATATCTAACCGCACTAAAATCAATATAAATTAAGATTAAATAAAGTATGTGATATCATCCATTGATGTAAATAAGAGCTAATATTATTTTGTTGTATTGTATGATCTTTAAAACTTTAAGGTCCTTTTAGCAATTTTTGCAAATATAGAAGGATTATGGACTTTTCTACAAAATTTTGATAAAACCTTAATTTCCTTATTCACCATCTACATAGCCCTTGTCTTATGTGGCGACACAAAGGAGTGGGTGAGTAGTAGCAACGACACAAGCTGACAACAGCAGCAGGGTGGCATAGGTAGTAGCAATGATACAAGCTGACAACAGCAGCAGGGTGGCATAGGTAGTACAAGCGACGACCATGTTTGAGTGGCAGTCGTAAGAAAAAAAAAGTCAATGACCACGTTGTGACGGCACGAGATGGACTGGTTTGGGGTGGCGACGCTACGTGGGTGGTGGTGCAATGAATGAGCTTCTCCGACGATGTTGCTACGAAAGCGGTATTAAAGATGTACTAGCGAATGTACTAGCGGCGTGAGGGGAAACATGACAACGGTGGTTGTAAAGGGTGATAAAGGGAAACACGATTATGATAGTTGCGATGGTGTGGTGGTGTTGCAGTAATGGTATTGTGACGGTAGTAGTGTTGACGATGTAAGCAGTAAAATAGTGATGGATTTTGGTTTTCGAAAAGTGGATCGTTGTTTGCTCTAGTGCCAAATTGACGTGGGACTAACACAAAGAATACAAAGATAACGGAATTTAATTACAATCCGATCCAAGATAATAAAAATGAACTACAATCCAGTCTTCATGTAATTGGAATTTTAATCCTAATTACAAACAATATTTAATTTCAACAACTAGAAAATAATATCATTAATAATTGTCAATAAACATATAGTTTCTCTTCTTAAATAAGAGAAACACATAATAAATAAAAAAATCAATTTTTTTTTAAAATATCTCAAGATAATATCTTAAGATATAATATTCCTACATGTGGAGAGTACAATCGTTCTTGATAATTGGAATCTCTTGTGCTGAACTAGTGTCATTTAGACAAAGGGTCTGTTTAATAGAGTTTTTAGGTAGTTTTTGAGCATATAGTTTTTCTCTAGAAGCTATAATGATCCAACAATTCTATCAAATACTATCAACTTCTTAAAAACATATAGCTTTAGTAACAGTAATTCCTTTACATCTTCAGAAACTAGGTTGTGACAGCTTCTAACTAACCAGAAATTAACTTTTACACTTAAAATTCAAAAACTAAAACTCTACCAAATGAATCTACAGACCAGCTTCCCATGGATTCTAAGTTCTATTTTGTAATCTACGAGTCGGGTCTACAACAGCTCTCGGCTCGAAGTTATCACCCCATGGCACCATGTAAAGCTCCCAAACAAAAATGTTTCAATCTACAGATAAGACTCCTTGAATAGGAATTTACACCAAGAGACAAGGTGTACTTTGGTGACTCGCTAGTCCCTACCATTTGTATGAGACAAGATGGACAGGTAATCAGGTATTAACCCCACACACAATCACACAACTGGCAGCAGCAATCAGCTCGGGCCCATCATCATCAGATAACTTAATAAATAATCCTGATATATAGAATGCACAAATTTATGGAACCTATATATTTAAACAAATAATCTTGTTTAACAAAAGTGTGAGATTTTTTGGAGACGATAAATTTATGTCCTTGGAACCAAAACACCCAGGCAAAGTTGGAATTCTGGCACTAGTCTAACCCAGAGTTTTTTTTTTTTGAAGTGTCACATCTAATTAATGTAACACGTGTATGAGTGGAAGGTACTGCAGTGTGGAGGTGCTAATTGGTCTCCCGCGGACGACGCCTCGGATTTAGCATTAGTTTATTTGACTCTAGATCTTGTCTTGGGTCCGGCATGACAAAGAAGAGTCCAGGCTAACCCTATTCCATATTTACCCATTATCCTTTTTGTATCTTTTGATAATTCTCCAAATATTTTGTTAGGTTCAGACAACAGTGTAGGCAAAAAAAGGAAAAAGAAAAAGGGGTTTACAAGCGATAAAGAGTGGTTTGCTCCTGGTTTGGCCATTGTATTGGATTGTGATCTTAACTTTATGAAGGTCGTCAAACCATTATTGGCACTCTCCCCTGTATCTCTTGCTTCGTCTTCCTTTGCCTCCCATGCAGTTCAAATTCAAGTCCAAATCTACCACCGCTGGGATAAACAGCTGGTAGCCATGTCCGTCACACAGAATTCACAACGCAGCCAACTACTAGACATTCCTCTTGCTACTTCGCTACTCGACGGACACCTACCATACAACACGATTATTGATTTTGGAAGTGACATCCCTTCTGATTCCTTCCAATGAGTACTGCCCACCAACATGATACTGACAGTTCTTCGGCCACAGACCCATGTTTTTTTTTTGTTTTTTTTTTTTAAATTGAATGGTAGTATTATTGCCGTCACCATGATTTGAACTTTAGCAAGGATTGCGAGACATGCCAAAACTTTCACTTCAAACCTACTGCCCCTTCTTGTGCTCATATCCAAAAGTTAGTTCTCTACAATATAGACTACTAGGTTTTTTCTGAGTCGGTTTATAATTCTTCTTTAAAAAAAAAAAAAAGAAGCCACCTTGAGACTTTCCTGGTTGGTTGGCTGGTTGCCCTCTAGTCAAGGATTGAAGGCGAAGGCCATGGTGTCTGTATTAAAGAGCTATTGTGTCATATGATTCACAAAGGGTGGGAGTGTGTTTCATTTTAAATGGCAGGTAAAGCTGAGAGCACCATAAAGCTTCAACTTAAAAGAACATGTAATCGATGATGCCTCCAGTTATTGTTATAATTGTTGGTGGGAAAAAGGGAAAACAGCAGTTGCAAACCATGTAAAAAAAAGAAGAAGCTCGGTTTTGTTGTTCATTTTCACACTACATCCAAGAGCTACCCAGTTCATTTCCTTCTAAGATGCTCTTTTACCACTTGAGCGAAAAAAAGGGTGCATGATATATAACTTTGCTTAAAGATAAAGAATACATCTGCCTCTTTTGTTACGGTAATAAGTTCCTTCTATTGGGAAGAAGCCTAAAGGAAGAAGCCTAGCTCCTGTGATCATGTGTGATTCCACAAGTGCTCCTTTCTCCATTTATGTTTCTTCAATATCAAGCAAAAACTACATATATCTTT
Source organism: Posidonia australis (assembly GCA_024699735.1). NCBI lineage: Eukaryota > Viridiplantae > Streptophyta > Magnoliopsida > Alismatales > Posidoniaceae > Posidonia > Posidonia australis. The sequence goes on from JAMKQA010003525.1 coordinate 17,461, forward strand.
ACCCTGGTTATTTGTTTGAGACCTCATCAGAAGTAGAGTTCAGTCTTATCGTCCATTAGACATTGTTAATTGCGAACCAAATCACAACGTTCCACAGATATATATGAACAATAAGGTTGTAGATCTACGTCGACTGCCATTAAACAATGCAGAAGTGAGTGTAGCCTGCAAGTGAAAACCTCCTTATGGTCTCTTTGTTGCATTCTTCTCCCACACAAGAACAAGCCACGGTAGAACAAATACACAAAACAATTTTTCCGGCACCTTTTCTCTCTCTAAACGTTTTTTTAAGGCCAGACTCCACCAGTAGTAGTAGTATCTACTGTTCGATACCCATAAGAATATTCAAACTTAGGATCGAAGTTATGCATCCACAATCTTTAGCAACTATGCTTTTTATCTACTTCTCTCTCCCTTCATCTACATCTAGGGGTAAAAGTTAAAGGAAAGATTTTAAAAGCATATACTTCCGTTTTTTTTTTTATGATAACATATATTCTGAAAATGAAACTTGCATCTATTTTATTATATCGTACCAGATGCATCGCTTGCCCATCAACGAAGAACATAAGAAGTAAGTATCTATCTATGTACTTTGATCAGAATTTTTTAAATCCAGCATTTGATTTGTCCACTAAAGATTTTTTTTTTTTAAAAAAAAAAAAAAATCCTAAATTGACATACAATAATCCAAAGAAAACGTCACTTTTCTGACCGTTAGCTATTTTGACAAAATACGCTTCTCAAGATAAATATGGTATTAAAAAAATAGATTTAATTACTTGATATAATCCTGTATTTTTTATTTACTATTTTAAATTTCAAAATACAATAATTTGCTACCTTAGACTTTGATTTTTTCTTTTAATTGACATAGTTGAAACCAACAATGGCTTTTATGTCCTTCTCAATTGTCCACTTAACTTCTTACTTTCCTCATTTCCTTTCTTAACAATAATCTTCCTTCTTGATCGTCAAAGCGACGATTATGGTGGCATCAGTGATGAGGTAACAACTATGATGGATGTTATGAATTAGTAATCGTTGGAGTGATAGTGGCAGAATCTCTTGAAAGTGACGTAACTATCTTCTTTATGGTGATAGCGGTGACGACAACAAAATAGTGACAACAATTACAGTAATTGTGGTGACGACAACAATGAAGTGATGACAAAACCTCGACAGTGGCGTTGCCATCGATGGCGACAACAAATATTAGGGTGTGGAAGAGATTTGAGAAAGAAAAAAGAAAAAAAAAAAAGAGAGAAAAAGAAATGAAGACGTTAAAGATATTTTGATCCATTAATTACCGTAAAATTTTTTTTTTCCCCACCAACGTCAGTGTAGTTGGTGAAAGTTTAAGATACTGAAGTGTCATGTTTCGAAGTATAAATTAAAAATCATGGAGTAAAAATGTTTGAAATAGGATATACCCATGGCGTCCCATTTTTGTGATTCTAAAAATAGGCGGAAATGAAGACGTTAAAGATATTTTGATCCATTAATTACCGTAAAATTTTTTTTTCCCCCACCAACGTCAGTGTAGTTGGTGAAAGTTTAAGATACTGAAGTGTCATGTTTCGAAGTATAAATTAAAAATCATGGAGTAAAAATGTTTGAAATAGGATATACCCATGGCGTCCCATTTTTGTGATTCTAAAAATAGGCGGAAATGAAGACGTTAAAGATATTTTGATCCATTAATTACCGTAAAATTTTTTTTTCCCCCACCAACGTCAGTGTAGTTGGTGAAAGTTTAAGATACTGAAGTGTCATGTTTCGAAGTATAAATTAAAAATCATGGAGTAAAAATGTTTGAAATA